>CANYBF010373240.1:0-38670 GCA_948192965.1 Dalechampia spathulata
GGTATAGTTGTGTTTCATTTTATTTATATTGTTGTTTTGGATTTCTTATACGAGCGTTAGCAGGTTAGCTTCCCTTGTGGTATAGTCGTTGTTTGCCTGTGACGGGCGGGCGGCGGTTATGCTACGGGAGCTTGTCGCATGCTCTGTGTGTTGGGGTCGGGGGTGTGACATCTCATATCCTCCTTGGACATATAGATGAACTTGGGTCTGCCATTCTTTTTCCTCCTATAAAAATTAATTGGTCCATGATGAGGGTCATAAAACCAAGCATTAACAATATTTAAATTTACTTGGAAAGGCCGATTGTCAGCGTAAACTACTTCTACATCGTTCCTCTTCCATAATAATAAAAATTGGTGCAAGGATGAAGGGATTCACTAATTCACATGGATACAATCTTTACCTAGTAGTGCATGGTAGTTAGCATTAGAATTAATGATAAAGAATACTGACAGCAAAGTACTGGACCTAATTATTAACTCCATTAGTAGAATGCCCAACGTCTTTGAAACTTCTCCATTGAAAGCTAACACCTGAACATTCATTTCAATCAAGTCATCCTCTATTTATCCAAGAAGGTGCATCATAGTTGATGGCATGATGTTCATGGTAAAGCCATTATCAATGAGCATTTTAAAAATAGGTATGGCATTCATGTTTGCTTTGATATAAAGTGGTTTGATATGTTTAGTCATCCCCTCTCCTGGTTTTTTAAACACCACTCTTTTAGGTTTTTGGGGATGGGCTACATAGATAGAAATCCCAGTGTTACCATTCTTGTGTGTCCATGCAAACTTTAAGATTCTTAGGGACTTCCTCTTCCTTTCTTCTCTGCGTAAATTCACATAGCAGGGTTATCATATTGCTAGTAGAATTGAAAGGAATAGAAATACCTCCAACCACAAATGAACTACTATCTTCTTGAGTTTGTTTTTCATTAGTCTCTTCCTCATTAGCCTCAATGTCCTCCATAGCTTTCCTGTCGAATTTCAATTTCTCTTTTGGCTCATTCCTTAATTGCCTCTCTACAACTCTCCTTCTCTGCAATCTCCTTTTCTGTGTCCTCGTCAAGGATTCTAGAAATTTCTTATGGCATATTCTATGCCACAGGTCTGTAGGGATAATAGGAGGAACCATAAATCTCGATTGATGCCTTTGCTCCTGTATCTTCTCTTGCTTTTTCTATTATGAAGAAGAGCCTTTATCTCCTTTATTCCACATATTCCAAGGCTTCCTTAATCTTTACCAAACAGTTACTTTACTAGGATTCTCGTGACTAATCACCCTACCTCCCACAAACGTTCTTATTGGAGTCTTAGTTTATCTATTGGTAGTTTCAGTCTTCGTAGGCCCATCCTTCACTTTTTGCTTTAACTTCTTGGGTTTGCTAGCATTCAACCAAAATCATAAATCAAAAGTAGCAGAAACCACGGGCAAGGGAAAAGGGTCCTTGTCCACCATCATAGTTTCCTTTTTCTCAAGAAACTTGAGCACTCCTTTATTAATCCGATCCTGAATCAAGTTTCTAAATTTCCAGTAAGAATTATTATTATGAGTCTAGAAATTATGATATTTGTAGTAATATTTACCTTTCAACTCCTCTAAAGATGGAAACTAGTGATCAGGTGGAAGTTTGATCACTTTCTCCTTTAGCAAGAAATCAAAAATCTCTTCAATTTTAATGACTTCAAAGGTATATTATGGCTGCTATGAAGATGAAGTTTGTTTCTTCTAAGCATTTGATACCTTCCTGATCAAAAGAGGGAACACATAGAAGCTTGAACTCAAGATGTCAGCTACAACTACATTTGTATCCACCATTTCTTGGAAATATGAACCCATTGCAGCTTTCCTTCTCTAGTTCTCTTCCCTTCGCAAATCTTCATATTTAGACACTTTTGTTGCTAATTCATAGAAGTTATTGAACTCTATACCCTAAAACTTATTATAGAGTTTGATGTTTAATCCTCTTTGCACCATTTTAACAAATTCTTCTTCAGGTAAGAAAACCTCGCATCGATTCCTTATCTTCTTAAACCTGACAATAAAGGAATTAGCACTCTCCCCAGCCCTCTATGTTACCCTAGACAACTCAACTACATAAACCTCAAGTTTAGCCTTGAAAAACTGGGTATGAAACTGTCTCTCAAGGTCCTACTAGGTTTAGAATGAATTTTAAGGCAAAGTGATAAAACCAGGTAAACGCTACACCAGTCAAGGAATTAAGGAACAAATGCAATCTAAAAAATCAAAATTATCATAATTCGCTAACTCGCCATATTGAATGAATTTTAAGGCAAAGTGATAAAACCAGGTAAACGCTACACCAGTCAAGGAATTAGGGAACAAATGCAATATGAAAAATCAAAATTATCATAATTCGCTAACTTGCCATATTGAATTATGAACCTGGCCACATGTTCCATAGTGGATTGCCCGTTCTCCCTTGAAAACAAAGCAAAGTTTAAAATTATGTACAATTTTGGGTACAAATTGTCCCTGTCAACTGCATCCAGATATGACTTATGATATTCTAAGCGGTCTAATTATCTTAATCCTGGCCTGTATAATTCTTGTACAACTTCTCTAACAGCATCTACATTAACAACTTCTTGAGTAATTCTTGGATGAAAAGCCTAAGGAATAGGCCTGTTCAATCCCTGAATATTACCCCCTGAGCCTCTTCCTACAGGCACTTCCATATCATATTGATCAGGCTACAAATAAGGGTTAATAGTAGCAAAATTTTGATATGAGAGCATAAATGGCCTCACATTTACCTGACCCTACAGGGTTCTACTTCTATCATCTCTTTTATAAGGAGGAATATACCTTTCCTCTACAAGCATCCTCGATGATTCACCCATTTCCCTATTTAGATGAGCAGCAACCCCCTGCCCCTAAGCATTCCACCCGAACCTTGCCTAAGTGGAAACCGGTTCACCTCTTGAACTGAAGCAAAATGTTGTAGGGACTGAGGAATATTCAACTTTTCAACCACTTTAATCATATTTGAACATAGGTTATCAATTACCTTAAAGGGTTAGACCTCCTTCTGTAAATCACTTGCATTCATGGTTACCTTTTTAAGGCTATCCCCAATCACCTTCCCTAAGGAAGCTGCTATGCCAGCCATGCTCTCCTTCAATACTTCATTTAGGGATTTCTTGAATTCAATTATAAACTCCTCAGGAAACTTATCAGGTTTCTCACCAACAAGTCTCATTGAATTCATCTCTTGAAAACCTATTGGTGCCCCCAAGGGTTTGCTTGTACCAATCCTACCCAAGGATAAAGCTCTGTCAAACTGTTCTGCATTAATAGGAACATTCTCTTCTTATCCATGTCTTACAGTAGTAGGAACCTCCTTCGAATCCTAAGAACCAACTATGTCCTTGCCTAAAGCACTATGAATTGTGAGAGTCATTATCATATGGGTCCCACTATGCGTGCCAAAATTGTTTGGCATGGATTTGTGAGATGAGGTTGCAGGCATGCAAAGAATCAAATCCTCAATTAATTCACCTGACGATTGCGAGTTCCTAAGCTCCTTTTGATAATTCACTTAAACGTGTAAATAGCTTAATCAAAAGCTTAAGGAATAATAAGGAAATAATGAAAATAGGCTAGTGAAGAAAGAAATTGAGAGAAATTCCAAGGAAATTTGTTGTTTATAACTAATAATAAATAACATTTGCATTGACATCACCAAAGAACAAGATTGAAAATAAAAAATGCTTGAAGTGCTATAATTGAATGAACAAAAAAATGCTATTGAAGTTGATAGAATTTTTAGTTTTTATTCTTGAATTGGTTGAATTGTTGATTATCTTCCCACTGCTATTCTATCTTCACTTTATCCAATTCTTCCTAAGAAAATTACCCTAGCTCCAATAACTACTACATTATCACACGTCTCTGCTAAAAGAATTGCTTGGAGGCTAAATTAATTTTAAAAAATTAATTAGCTGAAGATTTGGTCCGAATGAATTGATAAGCTAAACCATATATTAATTAGCTTAATTAATTATTTCTTTCTAATTTATCTAAATTAATTGAATTAATTTAAATTCAATTAATTTAGACTAAGGCCCAACATGTAAATAAATGTATTTACTACTATAAATCATATAATATTTATAATAGATAAATATATTTACTAATATATACAACATGATATATATATGATGAGATAAATGTATTTATTGTTACATATCACATGATATCTATAGTAAATAAATGTATTTACTAATATATACAACATAATATATATGATAAATATATTTATTTATTAATATATATTATATATTATATATGATAGATAAAATATATATATCAAATAAAATCTATATTGTATATGGTAGATAATTTATCTACCATATATACTATATGATACATATTGATAAATAAATTATCTAACATATATATTAAATATTTTATATTATTAGATAAATTATCTATTATATATATTATATGATATATATTGATAAATATAATATATAACATGATAAATACATTTATTTACCACATATATCATATAATATATAAAGGTAAATATATGTATTTTCTAAAATTTTATGGTATATCATATAATATATAAAAGACATAGTTTTATAGAATTATATAATATTGAACAAAAAATTATATTATTTATTTAATTATTTTTAATTTATTTTCAATTTATCTTTTTTATTATTTTTATTTTTTAAAATTTATATATTTTTTTATGAAGATTTAATAAAATTTGATGATATGACTGATGTTTGGTGATTAATGATTGTTGACAATGTGACTTGATGGTGGTAATTGGTGATAGTAATTAGTGGTGGTGATAATAATAATAGATATGGTAGTTAAGGTTTAAAATTTAAATTTAATAAATTATAGTAAAGGTAAATAGAATAAGGAGATGGAGAAGAGGAAAAAGGAAACTATGAATAGCAAGTATTGTTTCCCAATACTCCAAAGTAGTCACCATCAAATGCAAACATCTTCCCCTCTAATTGCTCAATTTTCTTCTTTACGTTACATGAATATAAACATTATAATCTTAATTTTTGCAATCTTAAGATAGTAAATGACAAAGTAAAAGCCACTAACAAAGACCCAAAAGCCACCGAATTGGTTTAAAAGCCAACAACATGTCTTTATGTGATTGCTTATCTTTCCTTTTTTTAATATGTAATGGCATAACACAAAACAATCTTAAAATTATCATATGAAATTGAAATATCATCATACTATAATACTTGGATTCAACATCGTAGAAATGCTATTTTTCATCTTTCACCCTTCTTTTTGCTTCCCTTGATAATCGACTAAACAAGCATTGATTTTACAACCTTTTCCGGGAAAAGAAGATGCCTTGCAAGAAAAGAAAAGGAAAAGTGCTTCACTCTGATCAACAATCTTTAGATCTCTTCTTCTAGCTCCATGAAATTGTGCGATATTCCACATGGGTATTCAAGTTTCTTGATGATCTCTTCATAGCCCCAATAAAATGTAGTACACAAGAGTTATAGGCAATGCAATTAGCATCCCAAATATCACACTGCAAGTTCAAAAAGAAAGAAGCAAAAAGGGGAAAAGAGTTTAGAATGGTTAATTGAGTCTAAACATTAAAACATCATACAAAACAATGAAATATAACACATTAGGTACCGTCCAAAAAAAGATTCATAGATAATGGTACGAGGAAACTGAGGAATACTCACGCAGTGCTAAGAATATCAGGGTGCAAATTGTATTCCTTGGCAAAGACAAAGGGGACAATTCCTTGCGGGAGAGCTGCCTGTTTGTTTTGTTTGAAAATCCAAACATATGTTAGTAGTAACGAAGTCGTCATGTCGTCTGTTACATCTTATTCCTCTTATCAAATTTCCTTTCACTTTTCATGCAATCTTAGACCCCAGAAAATTATTATTCTCTAGCATTTATATATAAATCCCGTTTAAAATAAGAAAATGAAACAAAAATGGTACCTGGAGAATAGCAACATGTAAGAGAGTTCCTTTAAGGCCAACAGCAAGAGACGCAGCAGCCATGACAGCTGGTCCTGTAAGGAATCTAACAGCCATTGCAAATGCTGCTATGGAATTTCCACATGCTATGATCCTTGGTTGCAATGCCATGAACAGACCTGTCCCCCCCCTCCGACATTTATTATTAAAAAACAACATAATGATAATCTCCAATAGTGTTATTTTCTTTGCTTTGCTGAGTTGGATTGCTTTTTAACAGACAATAACAGTGAAAAAGCAAAGGATTCTCTTTAAGAAAAGAGATTGTGTATTAGCAAACAAAATGGTTATGTGAGATACCGACCAAGACTGAACATGGCCATGCCAAGCCCTGCATCTGACAGAATCGATATGGACTTTGCTATTATGGCTGGCATCTCTACATTCCACCTATACACCAAAATAAATTCAACCCATTATCTAAAATTGTTCTTCCTTACTTTCCTTATCTTTTTCCTTTTATGCTTCGAGATCAAATCGAGATTGAAAGAATGTGCTTGATGAAAATGTCACTAGACTATAGGAGCCTTGACATGGGTAAATACTTACTTGAACTTGTTCCATATCTTTAAGATCGAAAGAAGAATGAGAGTTTATACCTGAATGAAGATATAATCAAGTTGAGTTGTTTTTGTACCTGAATGAAACTAGAGACCAAGTTAAGCCAATTAAGCTCGAATAGGTGTTGGGATTTCTGATGAGCTTCCTCCAAACCATGATCAATATAAGCCTTGTCATGACACTTGTTGGAGGCATAGATTTTGATCTTCCATCATCAACAACTATTTTCTCACCTTGATGATGATTAATATTAATGTTCATCTCTCTTTCTCCTCCTCTATTGCTAAAGCTAAAATCTTCTCTATCTCCATATTCTTCTTGATGATGATGATGATGATGACGACCACCATCAACTATAACAACAAGCAAATGATCACAAAATGTCATTAACAGGAATAAGAAAACTGCTTTTTATTTATTATTTCTTTTCTGGGTTTATCGAGGTAATACATTTTCCTGCAGGAGAAACAGCCAATCTGACATCTTTATGATCAGGAACACCATATTCATGACTACCGAATACATCTGAAACAGGAGAAGCACTTGAACTCCATACAAACATATGAAGATCTTTGTTTTGAGCTTGGACATTATTATTAGGTTTCTTTGCATTATTATTAGCAGCAGGTTTAGACCCAGTTGGTGAAAACATACCAGGATTTGGTGCAGGATAATGGGCTGGACCACCATTAGCTCCATGATAATGAAATTTTGGCTTGTGGGTTCCATCTTCTTCAAAGTTTGATGGCCTGGAAGCTGACAGACCATAAACATCGGATGAACCAAAGTTGGAATTCCTACCAGCAGCCATCATGGAGTAAAAATCAGTATGATTGAAACTAGATCCTCTAGGAGTTGGATTTCTAGATGATTGTAAAGAGTAAATCTCAGCATTTGACAGATTTGATGGTCTAGGAGTGTTAGAAGACAATCCTTTTGAAAAAATATCCGATCTTGAAGCATTAGATTTTCTGACAGTGACATGAAGTTTGCCATCGTGTTTTATCTCAGCGTCAGTTTCAAGTGGGTGTCTCCCATCAAGTGACATAACATCAGAATCGACATGAATAGAGACAATGGAAGCAGCAGTATCAGGAAATTGTTCAGAAATGAGGATTTTAGCACCTCTGTATTCAAACATGAAAAGCATTAAAGTGTACCAAATAATGCATTGAAGAACAACAATTTGAACCATTAAACTGCCAGAAAAATCACCATACATTCCTTTAAGCAAGGGGATGCCCATTACAAGAGTATTAGGCAATGTTGAAAGAGAAAACAGAGTAATGGTCCAATCCAAGCAACCCCTTTTGCTTAGAAAAGTCCAGCCTGCTAATACGGAAAGAACAATAACTTTCTGGAGAGAATCGGCCGCTATAAAACGGAAGTTCATCGAGTAAGGATCGTTAGTAGAGATGAAGTGAAAAGAGAGTAAAGGAACAGCAAAAAGAGCAACGAAACGGTTGATTCCTGAGCACTGATCAGGAGTGAAGATTTTCCACCATTTTACTGATCCATAAGCTAAGACCATAGCCACATAAAGTGGCACCATTGCAGTCATTACATGGTAGAAATCTAAAGCTGTGATCATCTTGTTTGACCCGGTTGCTTAGAAGACTAGCAAGGCAAGAGTATAACAATTAACAAAGACCTTTTTGAAGAAGCTGCAAGTGGTGGTGATGGTGGTGGGTGAAGGTGGCGGTGGCGGTGGCAGTGAGGAGAATGAGAAAGCATGTGAGGGGTTTATGGGGGGGTTTAGAGGAGGTGGGAGGGAGGGAGAAGACAGCAACTGTGTTTTTCTTTTCTGAAGTATACAAATATTCAGCTTTTGCTTTGGGAGTTGGAAGCAAAGGCTTTTTGCCTTTTCTTTTTTTTTTTTTTTTTGTTTTTTTTTTTTTTTTTTTTTTTTGATAATCCAGGTGTCGGTGCTTTCACTCCCCTAGTCCTGGAACCTATGACCCAACCCCAAGGATTATAGGCGGGTAAATCCGGATCTGATCTCAGTCAACAAGTGTGAGTATTGGCTCCCGGCGCAAAGTCCAGCAAGGCTTACAAACCTTGTTGCTCCTCCCTTCCCCCTAGGGACTTACAAATCAAGATGCTCCCCCACCACTCGAACCCGCAACCTAGTACCATCCGTTCCAAACCCTTACCGCTGAACTCAATTATGAAATAATTTATAAAAAAAGAAATATATATAGATAAAGAATATTTGGGAGGCTCAATGTTCAATGGAGGGAACAAGGCATGGGAATGGTATGTGATGTGGTACAATTTGCAGCAGGAAAAGCATTCAGGGCAAAGACATACTTGTCTTTTTGATTAGTTGTTATGAAGTTGAGGCATGTGATAATTTCTTTTGTTATCTGAGATATTATGAACTATATCAATTTCTTTTTTAATTTATTATTTTTTTTATTTTATCGCTTTCATATGAAAATTGGATGTACATTTATAATATTTAACTCTAAAAGTTTTAACTAAGAAATCATTTTTATTAAACATATGATTCATGTTAGAAAGTTTAAGTTAATGGGAGATAAATTGATGGCTGCATAATCATATGATATTGCAGGCCTAGTCCACCAGTCAAATTTAGTGATGGCTCAGGAGCAAACTACAAATCTCATAATCAAAGTTAGCTTTTCAGCATGATACTGTTTTGCCCCTAATTATAGCTCGGAAATTTGAAGGCCAACTGTTAATTATGCTAGTTTGATTCCCAAAGAAGGATATTCTTATTCACAAGAACGAAATAATAAAATTAAATTCCCACAAACGAACCTAAAATAACGATTAGAGATTTCCTTCAGTTGGATGGTAGAGATTTATATTTTACATGCAAGTATGATTAGCGTGTATTTGAATAATTACTCAAAAATCTGTCTTAAAGTTAAGAAATTAGAGTCTTGAAACTCGATATTCTCTGAAGCCAATAGGTTCCTAACAAGCCAATATGGCACTTGCGAACGATTTGACTCCACTTAATTTCTACCTAGTTAATTTGAAATTTGCTGAAACAGGATTTGTGGGCTACATATGCAAAAGCCTTCTTAGATAGTGAATTTTGGACAGCAAAGTACACGATTAGCTTGATAGTTTCATTACATACACCAATATTTCCACATGTTTTAAGGGGATGTTTCTTTAGCTTTATCACAATCGACATTAACACATTTGGCAAGTAAACTAGGAAGAAATAATGATCAGAATTATCAGAGCTCGGAAAGAATTGCAGGGATGTAATGAGATAATTCAGCTGTTAGAGACTGAAAGCCGTTCACAAGCTGTGTGTGAAAATCTTGGTCTTCCTCTCCGATCAATCTGAAGTGTACACGAATGGCACGCTTGCAAACGGCCATGAATTCTAAAAGTGCAGCAATGAGTTGTTGCAGCTCCTGTGAACGTAACCTTGTAGCAGGCTCACCGGACAGGAAGGCTGTACAAACACTAAGAACTCCACTGTTCACCTGCAAAATTTGCAGTTTATAAAAAGTAGATATAACAACTGGCCTGGGCATGATCACAAATAACAGCTTAAAGAAACACGGGGAGAAAATCAATTCTGATCCCGAATCTAAGAAATACAAATTACCAAATTTAAAATAAGAGTATATCAGCTGGTATGCGATGGCACTACTTACTTGAACAGCCACACTGCCTTGAAGAATTCTCTGCAAACTCTGGAGGCGAGGGAGTTGATCCCCTTCAGAACTACGGGGCTCCTCCAGCTCGTTTCGTAAGGCAGCTGTTCTAGTTTCAATCATACCAATTGCATTCTCAACTGGGGAGAACTCTAGAGATTCAGATTTAATCACCAAAAGCCTATTAACAAGTGCAGGAAAAGAACCCTCTGTCTGAAGCACAGTCCGTCTCTTCCATTGGTCTTCCAGACCTCCTTGAGTTTTGCCATTTTTTGTAAAAGGGGTATCAAACAAGAAGCGGTCAAAGACTCGGGCACGGACACTACCAGTAGAAAGAGAGAAAATTCTTTCCCGTCTACTTCCTAAATCTTCATCTTCCATTACAGGATCAACAGCAGTTATCTGTAGGTAGCAGACCCCAGGCTGCAATTCATCTGCCTTTACTTGCCTTGAATCAGGAATAATATGCAATGTATGATTGCCATCCATTCGGGATTCATAAATATGACTTAATTTCTCCATTATGTCGCCAAGCCGTACATCACGGGGTTCTCGGTATACATATTCTTTTCTATTGAGCTTCCCAAATCTTTCACCATAAAATCCAACCCTATAATATGTGGCATCAGTGAACGGAATCGGGTTTGATTCCTGCTCAAGAATTGATTCATAGATATTAGTGAGTAATGTATGACATTTAGCCAGTTGTCCATAAGCTCTCCTGCTCTTATAAACTGGAATTACAAGTTCCAGAATACTAGCACAAAAATGGAAGAGCTCAGCTTGAGAAAAAAGCTTATTTGCAAGCTGAAGATATTTTACAGCTGAATCAACTGTGAGCTTCGAAGCACCGTAACCCTCCACCTCTGCTGCTGAAGCTTCAGAAGAGAGCTCGCTGCTGACCATTGGGCAAATTTTACGTAGTGCAGTCACATGATCTTTGCTCCAGACACCATCTTTTCTAGCCACAAGGGCCTAAAGGAATTAGATAAACATTAGCTAAACTGGGCCAACTAGTTTAAAAACAATTGAAGTGCAAGAGATCAAGATATCAACTGCAAAATCAACTTTCATTATACTTGGTGGACCAAAAACAGCTTAGCTTAAACATGCAAGCAATCAATTAATCAATACAAAGGACCCAAGTTTCCCGCTACAGACAAAGACCGGTTTGCTTCTGTTAACTGGTATGTGTACCATACAGAATATAAGCATTGAACAGCAAGCATGCTAGACAGTATTACCTGCATTACAACACCAGCAACAGCGACAGCACACTGAGCGGCTTCAGCCCAGGACTGCATTTCTTGATGAGCATCACATAAATGCAATAACCACATTATATGAAGATCGGGAACAACTGCAAATGCCATTGCAAGTTTATAGTAACTCTCTGCAGCAGCATATTTATCGACAGTCATTGCAGAAGCCTGTAAAAAGAATAGCAGAACAAGTTACTATTCCAACTCAGATGTTAGAATCTAGTCAAAGATCTCAAGGTTGATGACTGAACAAACACGAAGCCAGAAAAGGCAAAAACAGTCCAACCAATTATGGAAGGACTCCTCCATGAAATATAACCACAAGTATAGTACTCCATCAGAATCCTCCCATAATACAACCCCTTCCAAGGTCCATTAGATCTTCAGTCAGGTTACAATACATTCCATCAAGTAGAGAGTAACTTAAAAAAAGTGTAGTAGTGAGAACCTACCAAAAGTGCATGTTCCAGACTAGCGTCAAGGGCCAGGACTAGATTGTCGGAAAGATACTTCACATCTGACCAAGACCACAGATTCTCTGTTGAATTATCCAAAATTGCAACCAATGCATCCTCAGGTAGTCCGCCTTCCTTCAACAGGCTAGTACTCTTATACTCATCTGCCATTTCCTGCAGAGACTTGCGCAGGTGCCTAGCTTCACCACTCTCTTCTAACGTACCATCTGATTTCATTTGGGTAACTTGCACATCAGACATCAATTCTGACAATGTGATAGTCAGCATGACCCGCAACCTTGCTGTCTGCCTAAAATAATGAAAAGAGCTCTACAAAAATGAAACAACAATTTAATGCTGAGATGCAACTATATAAACCAAAACCCAAAATGGCCGGAAGCCTACCCTCACAAGTATCTGGAGTCCAATGACAGCTCTTCTCCTGATGCTTTCATTTCTGAAAACAGCAAGCCTAAGAAGATGAAAAGCAGCCTGCTTCAGAAACCGATCATTTTCCCTTGCCATTAGTGTTGCCCCATGCAGATCAAAGACATTGTAAAAAACAGGAAGCATAGCTTTCCAGAAAGCAAGGGCTTGATTTCGAGAGAAAAAGCTCATAAAAATGGCCGTAATGCAGTCAAGTTTTCCATAGTCGGTTGCAATACTATGGGATGCAGCCATTACAGAAAACTTCTCAGTAATTTCCAACACCTGAAGACTCACAGCAGCACTCAAGTTTTCTTCCCAAAGTTCCTGAAGTGAATGTAAAAATTATCAGCCACTTATAAATTAAAACAGAGTGCTTAACCAGAAATAAAACATGTGAATAAAGTCTGAAGAAGTGAAACTTCCATAGGAAAAATACCAGTTTTTGTCTCAATATAGGATGCAAAGATTCTCGAAGTGCTTGGGATGAGGCTCCAATTCTTGAAGATTGCGCCTGAGCAAGAGCTTCTCTCAAGGAATAGGGCTGGCTAGGGGAGCTCAACTGGGAGTTCACTCTATGCCACAGATATCCATTATCAGGCGTTCCCTGAGTCTGCATCATTATAATTCAGAAATTAAAGGGTAATATAACATATTACTGTACAGTTTTGAGCAGCGCAACTACCAACAACATTATCACATACGGGAAATGCCAAATGTTGGCCACTTAACACCAAGGGCCAATTGTTGACGCATAAAATATGTTGATTTCAGAAACTGAGGTAGAAAGAGACTTACTCTGACTTCTTGTCGTGATGCCTCAGACAAATAGTTATTGATCGCTGGAGAGAGCCTATCTGAGTACTTCGGTGAAGAAGGTACATCAGTCACAGGGCTACGAGAACTAGAACCCATGAGCAAGCCATCAGCAGGCTTCCTATGCTGCAAAAAGCATCAGACAGAATTAGCATTATAAGTGAAGGTATGATTAAAACCACCTATGATATCATTATGTAAAGTCCATGATTTCGTACATACAGAAACAAAATATTTGAGAAACAAGACCAGCCATGTCTACACAACTTAAAATTCGAGCTGGAAATTAGACATGCCTGCCAAATATGATATCAGCCAATTATCAAAAAATAATACTTGTTACTGGCATGTTAATGGTGACAATTAAGAGTAATAGTCGAGGCAGCAACCAATAGTAAATAAGTTACCCTATAGTAGCAGGTCTTGAACTAAAACAAAGCATCTAACCAATTAGAGAATCATATACCATAAATCCTACAGATACAACCCCATAGCTCTACTCTTTTGTTAACAATAAAAACTTTATTCCACCCATATGTTGAGAATATTTGGATGCTACATTTTACATATTTACCTGTGGTGTACGATTTTCAAGTAAAAACCAGTTTCTACACTCAAATCACCTAAATTCGTTCATTTGTCACAAGGGAGTCATTGTAGCATCACAAAACTGTTTTCGTTACCTACACCTTAAGCCCACCTAAGCAAAGTTAACTAAATTGTATATAATTGACCAAATCAAGCTGAACATCATAAGTGCAATATCTGAAATTAACCAAATGATGAGTTATTAAGCCAGATGTGTTGTGCAACCTCTCTCGATAGGGATAAAGAAATCAAACTGCACATCATCACCAGTATGGACTTCACAACGAAACAGTTAAAAATTGATCAACTGAACCAGTCACCTTCCATCATAAACATAGCACAGACAAATCTAGTTTGGATACATATGGAAGAACCAAAATGATGAGTTTACAATGGTATAGATGATGTGCGCATGCAGCAGATTAAACAATTATTTCACAAACCAACAATATAGAGCAAATGAACAAAATTAAAATGAACTTTCAAATGCGTATCAACCTCAAACAGAACAAGGCACTCCTCCATAAGTTTGAAGAACAATCTAGTACGAGCTATGCTTTGTTGCCATGCCTTGACAAGTGATGTGTCATCCAAATTCCGCACTATTTGCGATATAACAATTAAGACTTCACGCTTTTCAACAGCATTCAGGTTGTAGAAAACAGGCATCTCATCCAGAATCTGCAAGCATTGGTGACTCGTTAATTTCAAATAGTAGCATATAATATACAGCAGGTTATGCAACTGTTTCCCATTCTTTTTTTTTTTTCAGACACTTGTATTTTCAGAAAGGTTAGAGGGTGTGCGCACAAACCAAGAAAAGGATGGAGTGATTAGCTCATTCCAATGTTCAAAATTTACTTAGATATGATATTAGTATCTGTATGAAAAGAATTTGAAAAGGGTTTAAGCCATGCAGTGAGGATTTACATCCGAATTTTCCTAACCCATCTCGAAGAAACAATTTCCTTTATATGCCCAAGTAAACATATGCAAAACAAGCTTCTCGAAAATACTACAAATCATTTTTGAATTTGCATGTCCAAATGCTAGGTTATCACTGAAAGTCTCATCAGACTTTTAAGAGTTGTATTCATGCTACGCAACAAGTTGCCACATAGTAGACCAAGGTAGGATAAACATAATAGGAGAATTTATGTGTAACGGTTTGTACAAATGTAAAAATGCTTATAGTTAGGGCCTTGATTTCAGGGTTTAGATCATAGGAGCATTCTTAGGAATTCGTCATTATACACTTCCTTTTATATTGATTTGTAACTTGTATATATATCGTCATCTAAATGAACAGAAAACATACAATTCTCAGCAATCCTCTCTTCTAATCTACATTATGCAACAAAAAAATTACCAAACATGGTCAACCTGGACAACCATATAAATAAATTGCTAGAAACTTCCAACGGTTCACCAAATAACTTTCATTCTACTTCACACAAATTAATTGACAATAGTGCCTAAGACTACCTGGTGACTAGTGGAGGCATCAACTCCAAGCCAATTCTACTCAAGGTCCATTTGGCATTGTTGTTCAAGGCCAAAAGGCACTTTAGAATTATCTTGAATTAATTGTTTGATTTTTTAAAATTTTTCCTAAAACTGATTTTTGAAAAAGCATTTATTTTGCAGTTTCCAGACACCATTTTCAAACAACAATTTTAATAAAAATAAAAAATAAATCTCAAAGCGTTTTTTCAAATCCAATCCTAAAGGAGCCTAAGCAAATAGTTATTACTTGGGAGTTTACATAATGTAGATGTAAAATTCACATAATAAAATCTATCAAGAATGAGCAGTAGAGCTTAAAAAAGCTCAGAACCTGGCCAATAAGAGGAAAATATAGCTGTGCAATATATAGTTTATCTTCAGGCTTTTGGTACCGAGCATCAAACTCATGCTTGCATAGAAGAACTACTAACATCCTAGCTGCCTGAAAACACCAAAAAGCAAGTATCATATAGTCAGCTGATGCATATCTGCGCTCAGCACAAAGCCAAATTGAGCACCAATCTTAAATCTGTTATGAACAAACATTTTGCGTAAAGCACACCAATTGTATTTTGTACTGAACTCACCTTTGATCGTTGAGATAGATCATCATGATCCCATGTAATGAAAAGCTCTTGTATTAAAACAGACGAGAGGTAGTTTCTACAAATTGAATATCAACATGATAAGACAAAAATTAGTATGATAGAAGAATTCATACATCAGTCGGTGCATCTATTCCAATTGGATTAAGATACATAATCCATTCATAATTAAAATCGTAAAGATTCAACAAGGAAACTAGGATACTCATAACCAGTTATGAGAAAGCAAAAGAAAATAAATATTATGGATAATTCATTTTTTAAAATGCTAGTAAAAACCTCCACTGTACAAACAAGGCAACAAACACTCCTCGGCTCTATCATGACATTATAATATTAAATGGTCCTTCAATCCATGGTAGACTATTAATATTCTTAATAAAATATAAATTTCAAGATCAATTTGGAGCCTACAAAACAAAATTATAATATCGGCTTTGAAAATCTCACCACACAACAAAGAACCACATTGTTAAAACGCATTTCTTTACAAAAGGAATTTTAGACTAGTTTTGAGTTTCTCAGCATACAAATTCTTTTCCCATGTCTAGAATACAGGATCATTTAGGTTTAACTGCAACGCATCATACACACTCCACTTGTTGCGAGAAACCAAACCAAACAAATAATGTCATATTTACAAGATAACACGTCTGTAACCAAAGTCTCAGTTTAGCTTCAAGTACATGAAACCAGTCTTTTCCTAGAGATTATGAGGATAAGTTCATTTAGTGTTCCACATTCCAAAGCAAGAAGTACGCAAAGGATTTCATTGAAAAACTACCTATCTGAAGGATCTCTCCCAGGCATTTCCACAAAAAGATCATGATCACATACAACTTGCAGAAAGGTCAGCTTGCAGTCATGCAAAACTGATTGACATACTCCGGAAAATTTGTCCAAGTACAAAGATACCTGTGGCAGGATGGAGATGAGTGAATGCAACTTGTAAAACAAGTGGAATAAACTACTACTGCATTGATGGCCCCTTTAAGTTCAAATATTCCCTCCTGGAAAAAGTCCCATTCACACGCATAGTAAAGATAAAGAAGAAAAGATATTGTGAGGAATCCAAAGTAAGATTTGTCAATTCTCAGATGATGAAACTCTCCTTTGGAATTAGTTTTATAGAGCAAGGAATATTATTTGGGTTCTAGTGGAAGAAAAAGGGAAATTCGTTCTTTTGCTGCAAATGCACCAACCCGTGAGTGGCAAAAGTTAACCAAACTATTCATCAAATTCAAAGCCTACGTCATGAGGAAAAGGTATTAGGATCAAATGTGGTCATGAAAAAACTAATGGATTTCTTGGGGTGCAGGATTAAGTGGAATCTAGTAACCATACTACTGGCTGCTCCATTGACCAGGCAACACAATCAAAAAAATTATGTTGATGTGTTGCTTTTCAACTCAGCTTACAACTCCAAAATCCTTCTATCAATCGGGATTTTCTCATGAAATAATGAGTTGCAGGAAAACTTCTAAATTTCCAAGTATGCAAGTAATCTTGGGCAAAATAAACCTAACAGCAATGAACTGAAGCGAAGAACATGGTAAAGGAAGATGAATATCACGATGCAACACAATAACTCTGTGCATCCATCCATATTTCACAACATGTTGGATCAATTCCATTAGGATTCAACCTCACACATTAAATCTCCCTCCATCTATATCCCTACCACCCAACCACCCGTTCAAAAGCAAGCTTGTTCCACTTTATAATTAAAATAAAACAAATTATATAGAGAAGAGAACAAGAAACTAATATTTCATTTGTTACCAACACGTTTGATTCATAAAGGAAAAGGTGTAAATTGAAGGGAGATATAATCATGTTGACATCGTAATTAAATGCTTGCCCTGTCCAGTTCATTTTAGACCAAACATTGGACAAGGCAAAAAACCATCATTGCCATGTCCTGTCCTGTCCATCTTTTGTAATCAACTTGCATATCATCCTTGACACTTTCTTTTTCTCAGATTTCAATACTGTCAGCCAATTTGTTTGAGCGGTTCTAAATTTAAATGACTGTTTCAGGTGGAATATGTTGTCTTGTTGAGAATCCCACATTGCTAAAATGTCCAAACAACAAACAATTTATAAAGGCTTTAGCGTTATGTACCACATCAGGTATTGGACTCTTCACTCTACTAATTTCATTCGCTCATACCTTCTTAAATCATTTCAAAAATTACAATTAATTTTCATCTTTCTTACTGAATCTGAACAAATTTTCATTTTTAACCTTTTGGTCAACATGCTTCTATGGCCTCTCTTTATTTTCTTTTACTGTTATTGAAGAGAAATTAAGCAGCCCTACATTTTCAACAGGAAAATTGTTCTATAAACTGCTTGGTTAGCCATTACTTGAACCAAAAGCATACCAGTTCAAAAACTTGGCGAGGTTCAATTATTGACAAAAGATCATAACAGAAGAAGGCCAAACTGCTATTCAAACGTTTTGCCAAGCTTGAGCCCTTCTTACAACGCTCATGGACTTCAGTTAGAAGACAGTCGTATAATTGCATTATGCATCTGAAAACGCCCTCTTTTAATTGCATTGGAGGAACATCTTCACCTACATCACAAAGATAAATAGCTTCACAATTATAAAAATGAAGGAAGATGAATATCTATTAGAAAATATTTATCATGATTGTTTTTCCAAGCTAGAAGAAAACCTACAACATTTAGCTTACCTAAAGGAAGATTATGATAGCACAGACGAGTTTGCTCTAATGCCATTGACTTGACAATTAGCTCAAGGAAAAACCAAGCCATTGCCAAAACATCATCATATACTGGACCAACACGATAGCCTTTAGCCTGCAAGATAGACAAACTGTAAGAAACAATACATAGGAGAAAATGAAAGAAAAGAGGAGAGATTTTGTAGATATATTACCATATGGTAAGCTGGTAAGGAAAATAACAACTGCATTAAATAATGATGACACTGTAATTTTTGTCCACATGAACATATTACTTTAACACCATAAGATGATCCTTTATTTCAGATGAAAAAATATACAATCAGTTCCATGAACTGCAATTGTAGCACGTCCATTCAGAAGACGTTTTCCTAGGGAACACATAGGTATACAAAAATATTTGCTGGAAGATATTTCATAATAAAGAAAAGTTATTGTGTTCTTTTAATTAGCAACTGTATAGTGAGTAGATGAAGATATGGAACGTTATACAAGTAAAATGACATGCAACAAAAGAAAGAACTTGGATTGCAAACAAAATAAACAAGGTTAAGTTAAATTTGGTGCAGTATCTGCAAATACGAAATAATCAACTACAACTAGCAAAAACTGCATGAACAAGACTAACAGAATGGGAAAGTTAATTTCAGATAAAACTTTGTTTCTGTAGAAGATAGAACAATTTGTATGAAGAAGCGTGTATATTTGCATTCACCAGGTTAGGTATTTATACGTGAGATAGGAAGATAAAAAAGAATAGAAATCAAATCATTAAGACCTAAAATCAATCCTAAATTAAATCCCCAGAATTATGTTGTTGAATATCTATAGGTCTTTCCTAAATTACATATTTACATCAGGAACAATTTCCAATGCCAAAAAATGTCAACCAACTCCAGTCCAGTTTGAGAGAGTTGAGTGACACTAGAGCCATGAACAAATGATTAAATAAGTTAAGTAGAGATAACGCTCGTTCAGTATATGCCCAAGATGAACTGGACAATTATATAGTTGAAGCGCAGGACACGAAGCGTATAAGGAATGCAAACCAAGAGCTACATTCTAATATCAAATATAAAGAAAGAAAATTGCTAAGAATTCCCTATAAAACAATAAATATATTAATTACGTTATAATTTTCCAACTACAGAAGAATCTAAGTTGTGAAAAAGACCCCTGGAAACTAAGTTTGATCATCAGGCAACAAGCGTAAAAGGGAATATGAACTCCATGCTAGGCTAGTTCTAGCACCCAACGCTCATGTTAAGATGACAGTAAATACTGGTTAGTTTAGTTGGGTTAGGTTCAAGATAAAGCAGCAATGACATTACAAACAAATAAATGAGAGGAAAATAAATGAGACAAACTACAAGACTCAGTTAAATATAGTTCTCAGTTTCAAACCGAAAAAGAAATGAAAAGCATTGATAAAATTGTTGTGGCATTATAAATTTTGCATCGAATAAGCCAGCCAAACATGACAGATACAAAGGTTCTCAAGATATCAGTTGGAGAATCTCACATGAAAAAGATGTGAGTTTAAGTGGTTCATAATTGGAGTAGATTGGTACTTAGCACAAGCCAATTGATTTCATGCAGTATGTGTACCAACAATCTCTTCAACCCATGGAATTTCTACATGGTATCAAAGCCTCAGATGGTCAAACGACCAAATAATACTGGGATTGTGTTCAAAGATTTGAAATTGAGCTAACCTAAAATCTAGATCCATTTGTGAACCTAGGACCTTTAAGATAGACCAAGATGTTTGATGTAAGTGACGACTGATCCAAACTTGTTGCACTTGAGGGGAGTGTTGGAGAATCCCACATGGAAAAAATGTGAGAAGTAGAAATACTTCACAAGTAGAGTAGATTGGTACTTAGCACAAGCCAATTGGTTTTGTGCAATATGGGTACCAAACCTATTTAAGACCACTACTAAGAGTTTGGTCTAACATTCTCTTCAATCCACGGAATTTTCACAATATCTTCCTTAACCAACCATAAAAGAGAAGTTGATCCAAAGTCAAAAGCAGTGGTCCAAACGACAGAAAAGTTTTGGACTCCTTTATCAACAGTCTAGACATTATCTAATCCATTAATAGGTGTGAAAACAAAGAGATGAATTTACTCAATAAAAATTAAAGGTGAAAAAGAAATTAGGAAGGAAAAGAGACCTATAGCAACAAAGCATATATTTTATTAACAATTCTTCAAATCATGGTTGATGAACATGCAACCTATCACCACCAAAAATTAACGTTCTAGTACTCTAGTGACCAGAAATGCATCTGTAAACAATGCTAGAAACTGAACTACGTAGCATTATTACATGTAGCCATAAAGAATCCATGAAAATTCTTCAAGAGAATTCTTAGCATTTTCAATTGTTTTATTTTGTTACAACATACAACATATAGTAACCCTCAAGATCTAAGGCATCAAAGTGATACCAATACAATGCTACAACTAAAATAAAGCAGCAAAAATTATAGAAAGGTGAAATGTTGAACTTTCCAAGTAATAAAATCAAAAATCATACATGAAACTATGTGTTAGGCCTATTAAAAAAAATTAGATCATGGCAAGCAACAAATAACGAGAAAATAACACATATGACTACTATTCAATACCTTACTACGAGCCAAACTTCCCCATACAGTGGATAAACCAGGATAAACTGGAGGTTGACGATTATCAAAGTCATCAAAAGCATAATCAACATAATTGACAAGAAAACGATTTCGCTCAGCATCATCAACTGATTCTTGCTGCACCCTACAAAAGGAAAATCAATGTATTAATAGAGACCAAATCATATGAAAAGGTTTTAGCTAGAAAAATTGCTCAATACATTCTCATTAAATTTATTATATTAGATAAGTTGTATCAACCAAATCAAGAAGATAGATAAAATACAAAAATGTCAGGTAGGTCTCTCAACCTATGATCTTTTTTTATTAGATCCTTCTCTTTGGTTTAGCCAATTTGCCATTGAAAACATACAAACTTGATGGAGAATCCCACATGGAAAACATGCAAGTATAATAGTATATGAGTGAAGTAAATTGGTACTTCGTACAAGTCAATTGGTTTTGTGCAAGATAAGTACCAAATTTGACACAGCACTCTTTTCTGTATATGGTATTAGAGCATGGTTAGGATAATCTTGGGTTTGCATTCAAAAATCTAGAATCAAGCTAACAAGAAATCTAGACCTGTTTGTGAATTGAAGGCCTCTGAGATAGACATAGTTGTTTGATGGATCACCAAGTGAAAATTCATATTTAGCAAGTTAGGATTGATCTAGACCAATTGTACTTAAAGGGAGCTTAGAGAATCACATATAGAAAAGATATGAACAATTCAAGTGATATATAACTAAAGTAGATTGGTACTTAACACAAGCCAATTGGTTTTGTGCAAGATAGATATCAACCTCCTTTATGACCACTACTGTGAGTTTGACCTAACACTCTCTTCAACCCATGATATTTCTACACAACTTACCACCTAAAGAAGAATGCAGTTGGTCTAAATGTGCAAGAAAATAACTTGGTACGTAAATGGAGATGATTGGATTTTAGTAGAATAACAGGCAAATAGATTAAGTATGAACTAGTTCCAACCCACTTAAATAAACACAACTACAAATTCAACTCAATACTCTCTCACCATTAAGCATCTACATGATATGGGTGTTGCAAATGGTTCAAACAATTGATGGTCAATGGTTCGTGTTTGAAGAAACGAAGTTTGGGCCAAATTAGGCTCCTTTTTTTTTAAATAGGACCTTAAGTTAAGGCTAAGAGAGCTGAGACAAACCTCAAAAGTATATCAATATTGGCGAGTCTAGACATAGTTCCTCTTGATGGGCATCAGAGAATACAACCATACAAGATACAAGAACAAACGGTAAAAAATGCTTCATATAAGCGAAAAAGATTTAAGCCTAAAATAGGTTTATCTAAGGAGAAGAGTTCAAAACCAACTTAAATCAGACGTACGATAGCCCCAGGAGTTTCTACAATTATATGATAAAATAAAAGCCAATTGCCGATTTGGATCCAACTGAAGCAACCAATACTCCCTCCTTCAAAAAATAAGAATATGAAAATGCCTAGCGAAAATTTAGTACGACCAGATACCAATAAACTTTTGAAGATGTAAACACATCCATCCAACGATGCAATGAAATCACCACACAAACCACATGACACCTTAAATCTTGAGCAGTTACCGATAGTTATCAAGATGAGCAAGCCTTGATGCACCAACATCAACAGCCATGCCACGACAATGAAGCATGAACCATTTATAGTAAGGTGTGCCTGGTATATTAGAAATCTTTTTCTAAAAGCAAAACAGCCAACAAGCTTTCCAATTTGTGTTAGGAAATGAGAATATATAGAATGATCAACATCAATTAATGTATTGAAGTTTGATTCATGCAAATGATGGACACGATTGAACATCTTTGGACACACTATTCAAGAACTTAGAACTTCTGTTAAAAAGAATTCATATGAATATCAAAATCATCTGTCAAACAGACTTTCGTGCTTTGTTAATACTTATAATATTTCACCCATGGAAAACTAAATGGTGCGAGTAAGAAGCGCACCTAGTTAAGATATTGACCATAGCTCTGAAAGCTGCAACCTGGTAGAAAGAATGTGATGACAACACAATTGAGTTCAGGGGAAGAAAAAAAGGAAAAGATCAATGATTAAACACCCATGTAAATGCACCACAGAATCTACTGAAAATCATCTTAATTTAAACATTGTAGTTCAAGGAAAATAACTATTCTGGCCAACACGTTCAAACAAACAGACAAAGGTACCTGTAGAGTTTCTCCACCACTGCCAATAAGATGGAGAAGCATATTCAAAATAGGGTGCAGAAACTGAAGCAACGCAGTAGAATCAACATTCTTCAAACTGTTAATTGCCTGTGTGTGATTGTCAAAATGTTTAAGTTAATCTTCCAGCTACATATAGTACAATATTCACACCCTAAAGTACATTAATAAAACTCCTAACGACTTTGGCTTAAAATGGGCATTTATTTCTGCTAAAAAAAAGCCAAAAAACCATTCACCTAATAATATGATCTGTCATTGTCTGATAGATGATGCTTTGTTGGTGTTTTAAAATAGATTCATGCCAAACCTTCGGAACCTATGAAAGGGCAGGGATTCAATGATTCATTCCACTGTTAAGTTATGGTAGAACACGTGGATGGCAAGTGATAAATAAGGGATGAAATACGCATTTTACCAGATGGGGACAAAATTTTATCCGAGTATCCAACTATTTCTGGATTCCCAGAATTCAGTTTGGCCTTTGGTGGAAGGGATAACGAGATAACCACAAGGATAAAGAATAATAATCCTTCTTCTGGCCTTGAATTTTTATTCTTCAAAACTATGGTAACTGACACTTGTTTGCCATTGTTTGTGTTACTAAAATGAAATTAAGGATATTACATAAACTCTAATCTATGTTGATGAACTCCTAGAGAAGTAGATAGACTACGCAGAAAGACAGATTATGAAAATAAAATAGGAGGCCAAAAGATGCAGAGAAATAATGTATAAGTTAGAATAGCACCTCCAGGAGTTCTGAGCCCCACGGGGGACTGGTTCGAAGAGTGTGCCTATCATATTCAAGGAAAAAATCTCTAATGCGCTCATTAATAGGAAACAATGACGAACAAAGTCTCAAGCGCAATTTAAAAACATTTTTCCCATCCTCCAGATAATCCAGCCTCTCCTACCAAAGAGAATCATCATGCCAAGCTCAGGTGCAAGTGAACCAAAACAAAATACCATAGGAAGAACAAAATTAGAAAGTGAAACAGGAGAGAATTGACATGGATATTCTGTACCAAATACTGCCATTTAAACACACCTTGCCAGTTTCTTGAAGATAATGTGGAACCAGCTCTCTCACGATTGGTAAAGAAATTTCAGATCTCCACCTGAAAATAATTAGAATTGATAAACAAGAAGGGAAAGTAAAGCAAGCTTACAACTAACACAAATCACCCTGCTTGGGAGAGTTTTTGTCACTTCATACCTCAAACAATTATCATTTCATACAAAGGCTAAAAAATATGACAAGGTTCAACTTTCTTAAACTCTCATGCTGCATCCTTGTGTTTTTCAAGACAACTATATTTTTGTGGAGTATTCCAACAGAAATAAATAAGAAACACATGGAGGCAAAAAATATCAGAACATTATAATGAACAATATATATGTAGGCTGTAAAATTCCTAAACTTGCACTGACATTAAAAAGGCAAGCATCCTCAGACCAACATTCAAGAAATTCAGGTAGCACAGCATCTTAACGAGATCCATAAGCAAGCGGCAATTAAGCATTGAAAAGTGAATTATGAAAAGCATAGTGTCTTTTAAACAAATAAGAAAGGAAGAAAAAGTTTAAAGCCATTTACATACTGATCATGAGTCGATAGTGGAAGGGCTGCATATCCAATGACCATCTAACAGAAAAAAATTAAAGGAATGTCAGTTTAACAAAACACTCATGACAAAGCTAAACCAACCAACAAGTAGAACATAAATAATTAATAAAGAAAACATTCAATTAAATTAGTAGAACCCAAGAAATTTGGGATCAAGGCTTAGTTGAGTTGAGTTTAACATTCAATTGAATTAGTATCTGATCTGCTATCAGTCTACCAGCAGAATCCAGCACCACAGACCATGCTATAAGAACATCATAGGAGATCGATTCCATAAATAGTAAGATACCATAGACTGCAAATTTCATTACAAGTAGGGCTGCAAATGAACAATGCTATACATGAGCTACTTATAGTTCAATTTGGTAAAAGACTCTTCAAGCTCCTTAATGATCAAAGTAAAATCATTGTTTTAGATATATATTATAATTTTACTTGAAAATCTTTGATTTTTTAAAATAAAATAATACATAACTAATTTTAAGATTAGTATTCAGTGAGCTTATTAAAATTTGATTAATCTCTTGATGCATGAAAAATTGTAAGATCAAATTGAATAAACAAGTTAAGCTCAAGCTAGCTAAAGCTCAACTTGATTCAACTAATCTCAACTTATGCAATACCGAGTATGAGTAATGCTACAAGAAATGAGCCACTCAACGACTCAGCCATATGGGATCAAATTATCCTGACAACAAAGATCATTCAATTATCCAGCCAACATCTTGTCAAAATATTCAGTTCCAATAAAATTCCAAAACAGTAACAAATTTATTGCAAAAACTGCTGTTTATTTTTTCCGCCAACTTTGGACTGCAAGGACACAATATGGATGTTAAATGCAAATAGCAATAGAAGGCTCTTAATCGCATAACTAAGTTGATTGTTGAAATTACATGGCTGATGAGTTTTATAGCTACAAGATGGGGATTTTCAGCACCAGGCTAGGAACTACCACTGCTGTATTAGTTTTCTTCACCTTTCTTGCCTTGACAAACTCATTTAAAAAATATTACATTAAAAGTGAGTGAGAAAGGTTCATAGATGTGGTATCTCTTTTAAGCTTTAGTGGATGCCTAACATGACATTTTGTAGTTATATATATTCCCATGAAGTTGTAATAAAAACTTAAAAAGATATCTTTACCTGAAAAATGATCGAGGACCATAAGTTGCCCAATTTCAAGCATCAATTGCATTTACAATTCTAAAATTTAAAAAATATTACATTGTATTCCATACATGAAAATTAGACTACACCAACGAACATGCATATATTGAATCAAGTAATCACCTATGTAGCAAGTCATGTATCACTATATGTGTGTCCAACTGAGCAAAGCAAATGTTAACAGATGACACTTACTGGCTTTGGAGCTTCCAATTTTGTTTGAAGATCAATGTGGAAGAAAGTAAACAGAAGATGATGAAAAGGTGTCCAGGTGGCAGGAAGGGATAGTTTAATCTCATCGTGGTAGCATGCCACCCTAGCCCCAACAGCAACCTGTGTGTGAGCCCACTTTTGGAGCAATGCTCCTGGCTCCCTTGGATACATTGCCTGGTAACATTACAAATACATGAAATGACTAAAAATAACATTCTGAAACCAGAAAGCTCAAACATCTAAGAACATGACTCATCACCTCCAAAGGCTGTCTACGAGTGTCTGCGTCATCCTTTCTTAGTTCCACTCGTATGAATAGATTCCTCTTCCGACTCAGAGTAATGGTTAAAGGATAAACATATAAGCAATGAAAAAGCTGCAAGAAAGGTTCATTCCGCATTGTTGTACGGAAGTCGAAGGCTTGGAACTGCATCTCAGTTAACAAAGCCAATTTAAATTTTCTTTTTATAATAAAATCTAAAGGAGATGACAAGAAACCAAAAAAAAGAAGAAGAAGAAGAAGAAGATTTACTCAGCATGGGAAAAGGGAGAAGAAATAACATAAAAAAGGAAGGGGCACACTCACAAAGCCTATTGGCTAGAACAGAAATAGAGTCCTTAGTCATTTTATTACTTCCCCCAGGTGTAAAAAAGATTCAAGAGAAAAATTCTGCTTGACATTTAGCATTTCAAAAATCTGAACTGCTTTAAGTTTAAGACTAATCCTCCAAGGTCTAAACCAATCAAAACAAAATTCCGCTGTTGTTTCTTTATTCTTTTATTCAAAGGACTACAATACTTCAGGATGAATGGGTCACTCACAAACATTTACTGTATCTAAGGCTCTCAGGTAGATCTAGCAACCATAGCAGCATTAATCAAAATGAGATCCAGGCATTTGGTTTCAGAATGAATAAATAGTTGCACACCATCAATAGGATGTCCGCTCAAATAGAAAATGGAAAGTAAACTTCCCAAACCATATAATCATGTGAGAGAATGTGATTCTCAAAACCAAATTCGCACAATAAATGCACTAAAAAATCACATGACAAATTACTTGAAGAAAAATGCAATGTTTTCCGAGAATTAAGAAGTCATAGGATGTTGAAAAATAAAAAAGCAATCAATAAGGATAGTAGAAAAACAAAGAAGAATAATACGTTAATGTTTTAAAGTACAATTTCAACACCTCAGCACTCTTGGCTCTAAAAGAAATCAATAGGTGCACAAGTATTCCTCCACCTTGTCTCACTTTTTTGGGCATTCAATCTGCCTTTTTTTTTTCCCATGTATCATGATATATTCTTATTTTCCAGGACCTAAGTTTTCCTTTTATTTTACTCCATCTATAAAAAGGTTTCCTATACCCGCCTAAGTACCTATTGTTAAGCCAGTTAGAAGCACTAATCAAGTAGTGAGGGTTGTGGTGATGATGAACAATATAAAACTTAGACAGATCTCATGATACAAATTCTAACGATGAATGTAGACCTAAACTTACATGAAGACAGGCTATTTCATAAAAAGGTTCCTTACTACTTAAGAGCAATAAAACTTTCTAGTTCTAGAAAAACGTTATTCATGTGAAGCATTTAGGAATAGAAGAGGCAGTAAAAGTAAGCCTATGGAACAAACATATGGTACACCTGTTTCCTTGGCCATTTTCAGTTATCTTCAGGGTTTACCAAGCACATAAATCTCCATGGCATAGAATACATGGGCATTAATGCAAATTCTTCGATGTTTACCTCAAATGGCATGAGCCACATAATGAAGACCTGAACGTAAAAACCATGATTTGAAGAGATAAGAACGATAACTAATTTTACTCTAGCACTTTCCTCAAGGCCAAAAAAAATTTCATTTTGAACAGCCATTTCTCTTTTCTAATTTAATTGTGAATCCTATGGATAATTTTCTATAAGATTAATGGTTACACTAATTGAGTTAATCGGCAGAACATCACCCAATGCCATGATGTCCTCCGCTTATCAGTCCAATTACTGGTAAAGAAGGAAAGAAATGTTTACTTCCATATTTCTAAATATGAACACTGCTCACTTCTCAACACAAAAACCGAAAGTGTTGAAGATTTCAAACATCAAACTGGATGAAGAACCGCATAGAATTATCACTGCAAGTACACACAAAGATAACATCTAAAAGTAATGGCTGGTTTTAAAAGTCACAACAGTAAAAGATAGTTGCAAAGCTTACATCATCAGCATTCATCTCAAGATTTCCAAAGGCATTTGGACTATTCAATGAATTTTCTTTCCCATCAAAAATATTCCGCTTGGAGCTGCTAGACTGAGGCCAGCTGGAGCCATTGCTTGGGGATTTTGTAAATGTAGAATCATGAACCCTGTCACCTGGGTCAATGGACTCATTTGTAACGCTGCCACTTTCTGACAGGTTTTCGAAGTCAGAATGGCCTGTTTGGTGCTTCTCAATTTCTAATCTAAGAATACCT
Source organism: Dalechampia spathulata (assembly GCA_948192965.1). NCBI lineage: Eukaryota > Viridiplantae > Streptophyta > Magnoliopsida > Malpighiales > Euphorbiaceae > Dalechampia > Dalechampia spathulata. The sequence continues at coordinate 28,953 of CANYBF010373240.1, forward strand.
TTGACAGGTTTATGAACCTTGCGTTTAGGATCCTGTAAATTCGAAGAGGAAGTAGCACATCTTACAATCTTTATAATAAACAAGCATTCTTTACAATATTCAGAGAAGAAAAAATAGAAAGGAATGACAATGCCGATGATGTTCTAAAGAAAAAAAAAAAGGTCGATACAAAAAAACAATGACACAGTAATGATGCAGAATGGCAAATTCAAATGTAGTACATAGATGTAAAAAAATAAAAAATTAATGCAAGGTCATTCATGAGCATATGGATAACTCAAAAGCAAGTACAATGTCATGAAGCAGGATATGTTACTGCTATAATTTTTGCTATTTTGAATGAGGAAAGCAAAAACAAGCTACAAAAAGCACTCCATAAGAATAAGGAACCCTGGCATACATCTCAAACCTACCCAATTTATCAACAATCAAGCAAAAACAACAAACATTTCCTCAATACAGATGCATGAGCAGCCAGCCATGCTTGTCAATTTGACAAAAATACAAGAACACCAAACATATACACCAATAAAACAGTAATCTTTTAATAAAAGATAAATTGTCAGATATTCCATCCATAAACAATTCTCAGAATCTGTAATTTCAAGAACAATGCATGTAGAGAAATGCTCCAATTGTTCTCATGGGTGAATAGCGTGGAATGAGGTACATGTAACTCTAAACAGAAATTTGGAGGAACAAAATGCAAGAATATAGAAACAGAACAAAGTTTCAAATAAGGGAATAAGGTGCACTAAACGACAGAGTTGAATTGCTAATTAGTAATGACATCAAAAGCCTAGCATAACACCTGAAGAGAGTCCTCCGTATAGCTTTCTTTCACTTTATTCAAGTTTGATATTTCCACCACCACTGAGCTTCCGTTTGAGTAACCCAACTTCCCATCCAGTGTAATATTTGTTATAGGCTCATATACACCCTCATGGGAACTTGATCCAGATATGCTTGGAGCCAGTGGGCTGCTTGGTGAAGCAGGTCCTCCAGAAGTTGCACCAACACTGTTATCAAAGAGTGGAACTATAGCCCAGGCAAAGGATTGCCTATAAGGCATTATTCGAGACCACACTTGCAATTTCTGCTTCTCTCTCTCACTTAAGTGAACCTGCCCAGTTGTAAGGAACGTAAGCACTGAAGGATAAATTTTATTCTGCAAGTTATTTTGAAAAATCAAGGCATTCAACACTACAGTTTTTCATCACAAGAAGCCCAGCAAACCAATTCTAAATAACTCAAACTAACTAGTCAAAAAATCTTTTAACTTTGGAGCTTAGAAATGAGTTGCAATCTTTACAAAAGCACAATACAGGAAGCATCTTTCTCATGTTCCCAAAGAACACACCTTGAATGACAATCAGATGAAATAAATATAAACAAAGTCATAAGAGAGCACGAGCACTATTTATTATAATTGCTCTCTTCCATATGATAAGTTGTTTTCTTATAAAATAAAACAACTGTAAGAAAACAACCAAAATGATGATATTTTCTGAACAACCATTTGGAAAAAAATCAACTAAACATATGAACCATCAGGAGAGAGAGGCAACCAGCATGTCCAAAACAACTTCAGCTGCACTAAAATAGATAAGAGAGGGCTGATGAAAAGAGGAAAACATGCAAGCAAACTACCAACATATCATGACAATAAGCCAACAACGGCAAATTTTGGCATGTGAAATCAATGTATAAACTATGAAGAGATTTAGACCATCCCCATAGGGTGGTGAAGGGGGTACCCCAATTGGTGGGAAAAAACCTGCAACCCCTTGGGGTTATCTGCACTTTAGAAGAAGAAAGAGAAAAAGGAAAAAAAAGTGATAATTTTGATTCTTAGTAACCATAGTAAATAGGAGGAAGAATAGAACTTGTTTTTTCATCATTTCAAAAGAATTTCAAAATAAATAAGTAAAAAAAAAGAGAAATTAATTGTAACATGTTCACTAGAAAATCCTTTCATAGCAAATCATATTTTCAAAGATAAAAAATAAAAGACAAACACATACATCATATAATAATGAACATAAGAACTAATTTTAACATACGGGTTCTTTACGTGAATAAACAGAAGGAGTAACCCCGCCATCTTCAGTAGCAGGCTTCTCTAGCTGGATCAGCAGACAAATTGATGCTGATGGAGCATCCAGGTAAAAAACACCATGAGGTTCGTATGAAATTTTAGCCTGCCAATGCAGATAATAAAACTGCTAAGATGATCTTAATTTAATAAAGCAAAGTAATGCCATCTAAATTTTACTGTAATCACCAATAATCAAAAGATAAACAAATAGAATGCCACATATTTAAATTGAACATTTCCAGAATTCAAATTCAAACACTAATGTTCTTTTTAGCAAACTTCAACTGATTCTCTATAAGAACTGTAAGTAAGGTTTTTAGAAAGTCCCATCACGTTTATTAAGTTTTACTTGTAAACTTTCTATGTATATTGTAAGAGAATCTACATGGAAAAGATGTGAAGAGTTTAAGTGGTTTATAAGTGGAGCAGATTGGTACTCGATACAAGTCAATTGGTCTTATGCAAGATGGGTACCAACCCTATCGAGAGCTACTATTATGAGTTCAGCCCAACACTCTTTTTAACCTATGGAATTTCTACATGATATCAGAACCTAAGATGGTCAAACAATCAAATAATCCTTGGCTTGTTTTCGAAGATCTAGAATTGGGCTAGCCTGGAGTCTAAATTCATTTGTGGACCTAGAACCTTTGAGACACGTCTAGGTGTTTGATGGACCTTCAAGTGAAAGTATATATAGGACCACTATTCTGAGTTTAGTCCAACACTCTCTTCGGTCCATGAAATTTCTACATATACAACTATTATTACAGAAATTACAAGTACAAGTTTCAGCTTTAACTATAAAAACACCTCACTAAAGTTCTCACGAATCTCATATGAACATATAACCAAATCAAGTACTAAAAGATTTGTAATTCAAATAAATCCAAACCATGTAAGACAAAAGATAGAATGGAGGATATTACAAATACAAATTACAGATGTGATTAAAAATGGAGGATATTACAAATACAAATTCCAGATGTGATTAATTGATATGCTTATAGCATTAAGATTTAAGGCATTAACTAAAATAGATGTCCATGTTATATGCGTATTGCTGCAATTGTCCCAAATAAATTGATCTGATAGCTTACATCTTGCATGTCTGTGGGCACCACAGAAAAATAGAAGTCTTCTGATAGCTTTTCTCTTCTCTCCTTATTATATATGCAAATAGTACCATAAAATGGCTCTGACACAGAGAATAATAAGTCAAAATCAAAGGTAAATTAAGAAAAAGAGAGAAGGAAAATACATATGATGAAAATCAGAATCAGAAATCTCTATCTACATGTTTAGAAATGAGAAGCATCTACAATGAACAATTTTTTTATGTGAACCAGTTTGAAATTGTCAGGCTCTACAGCTGAAAAGGGTCCATGTTGGCTAGTTCGCATGAGAAAAAACCATTTTCTTTTCTGCTGAGCAACTTCAGTGAAAAATGAAATAAACAATCAGCAAAGCCACGTCATAATAAGATCTGATTACTCACCAACAAGTCCTGCTTGAAATGACAGTGACAGCACTTTTACAGAGATCTTCAATCCCCTGAGTCACTCCATGCCCAATAAACAAGAAGTAAGAAACCATAAAAGAAAAAAGAAGAACCGAGTAAGATCTGAACCAAAATGCTTATATCTAAAAACCTGCCAAAAGGTGATGTAACGGTTTCTGGAATCCTTTGGCCAAATATCAAAGACCTCTCATTTTCCCAGTCAAAAGCTGGTTCATACGCAGGAAGAGGAGAATGACCAAAATGCTGCAAGCACATACAGTGAATGGAAAGAGAGCAAAATAATGAAATGGGGCTCTGGAGAGAAAGTGATGTGGCAAATATTTAGATCTTCTCACAAGGTACATGAATAGAGTAATCAGGAATCATGTGATGAAGTTAGATGAACAGAGCAAACAGAAATCACATGATGGAATAATAATCTCAAAAAAGGGGGAAAACAGCACAACCTTTGAAACATGAGACTGTGATAAGCCAGTGGTTGCCTCTACAAATTGCCTTCCAGATGTACTTGGGATGTCATCTTCAGTAATATCTTCAGCCTTCGTTCTTCTTGCATTAGCAAGCTGCATTTCTGCATAAAAATCAAAAGGTACAAGGTTGGTATAAACATGTTCACTTCATCATAGATGATAGTGATAACAACGAAGAGAAATTTCATGAGTTTAATGAAGAAGGTCAATATTTGGGAAATGAATGGATCCCAGAATATCCAGTGGCAAAAGAACAGTTCTGCCCTACGTCTCATGCTTTCCTATCACAAAAACTTCCCTTTGAAGAAGTATATTATTTGCAAAGATGTTTGGAATCGGAGTATGACAGGGTAAAGAACAAAATTAGAGAAGGAAAATAAGGGAGAAAGGTCAGCTTCCTTGTTTGGAAAAAAGATACAAGTAAGAAAATACTGGTAACTTTTCAAGCATGAAATACAGCACCAAAGTCTTTCTGTGAGTTGCTCTATATTATAGTTTTCCCTATGACAGCCGTCCTATCTCTTCTTTCCATTCCACTCATTATGAACTTTGGAAACACTGACGCATTTTTTTTATCCACTGATGTGGTTTCAAACAATTACATACTTTACCATTGCATGAGTTCAAATATAAACACAATTTCAGTTTGTAAAGGTGAGGAACAAAACAATAACAGGTCCAGCATTTTTTATTTTCTTTCCTCATTTATTCTATCATTAATAATTAAATTTTTCTGTGTCAAAGTGTGATAACACAAAATATATAAAGGAACACCTTTTTTTTTCAAGAATTTCTTCCACCCCCAACTAGATAAGCAGAACACATGACATCTATCTTAAACATACCAGTCTCAATATCAGTATCAGGCCCTTCAAAGATCTGGTTTTGAAAAGATACTGGCGCAATGCTTTCATAGTGACCATACTTGTTTTCATCCTTGAACCAGTCAGCTCTATAGCATTGAACAAGTTCGTTGAGATGAGGCCACTGATCCAGATTTTCATCAAGCTGCAAGCGATCAAAAAGCTGATAACAAAACCCTATGATATTCCAATTGAAAGTAATTGATCATTTCATGCTAGTAATAAGTCTAATCAACCACTGCCAATAGCATCAGCTCTGGAATGTTTAATGACAGAAGTCAACATTGGCAAGTTAACCAAGATTAAAGAATACTATATCATTTGAAAACAACCAAGGGCACAGATTACAATATGATTAGCCTGCCAATATTAAGCTCTCCCTACCAGTCAACGGAATCTAGATAACATGAGAGAAATTTTGAACAGTAATTAGAGCGGGCAAATGCTTTGACAGCTAACTAGGCAATTATATCTTATACACTTCGAAACTTTTCTCTAACTCAGAAATGCCATAAGCAAGCATGTATTGAGCATGAATACTCCTATAGTAAAGATCATTCGAAGGAGCAATGACATCCAGCCCAATGTAAAAGTTCAAATGCACTTAGTTTGTAAGAGAAATATCAGATATATCAGTATGTCCTGAATACGAAGTCCTGCAATTCCATCTTTAAAGTATGGAGTCTGCTATCATCTGAATCTGAATAAGGTCTCATCCGTGCAAACTTTTTTTTATAAATAGTAGAATATGTTTATAAGAAGAAGGCAAAGAATGACAGGAAGCTCTTGCAATAACGATGCAAGAACTACTCACATCAACTAAACTAAGCTCTAGTCTCACGTTAATTGTGGTCATATGTATAGATTCTCTTTTTCCATTAAACACAATTTTGTTTTGCATCTTCAAAAAGATGCAAGCCTGCTGTATCAATTGAATGACTGTTCCAGGAGTAAGTTTAGGTGTCTGCCCGCTCCTGTCCTCCCTTCACCCAACAAAGATGAGCATTGTAACATGAAACATGCATCCATGTATGACCCCTTCAGTTTTAGCTAAGCTGCCACTCAATTATTCATCCTCAGTGACTCCCATAACTATTTTTTCCCTCTTCTCTTGTTTCTAGAAGCCTCTCGCATCCAATACTTCACACATGACTAAGAATTTCCTATCCTATCATTATTAGATTGTTGGCTGGAACAAGTTAAATTTCTGATTCCATAATGATATTTCTATTGTTAACTGTTTTATGTATATTGAATTGAAGATTGATTTATTTGTCAAGCTTTTGCAATGAATGAGGGACCTTGGAGGACATATACATGTATGCGTCTAAGTTTGAAAAATTTATTGATGATTCTAGTTCTCTTATTTTCCTCTCTTTTACTTAAGTTTCATCACTTCTTCGTACCTTAATGCTCCATGTGCCTTTAGCAACTACTATATACTTGGCATATATCATAATGGGAAAGGAGTGTCACATTATCACGTTCAGCTTCGAATGCTGATTTTAGCAGTGCAATGACTGCAAATGTAATTTAATGAAAGCTATACATAACATACTCCTCAGTGATAAAAAAGACTTACCAATGGGTCAAGTTTAAGACGAACAAGGGATTGACGAAGTATCCTGCGAAAACGCTGCCCCCCACTTGTACTACTAGTATTCTCCATGATATGAAATATGTGAGCAATCCTGCAAGACAACGGTATGAAATTGAACTAGTCATTAATCCATATTGTATGTACTGACACTGAAACTAAAATGTGGCAGAAACAAGTAGATCTGAAACAAAAAAAAGGGATCATAAATGGCGAGCAATGCATCATTGTAGTGAACAACAGCGACTCAAAACTAAATCAATCAATACAAGAATCAAAAACAACAACTAACCTAACCTACAGAATAAAACAAACAGAAACAGTTAAAGATTCATCCTCAATAATGTAAACTACATTTAAAAAAGAACATACATTATTCAAAGAGAGAGAAAAATAAACAGAAACCTCAATGGTAGGACGCGAAACCAAACCGCGAATCTAAAACTTGAAATGCATGAACCAAATCTAGGGAAAAAAACAGAAAAGATCAAAAAGATTAAAAGACTGTGGGGGCGGTAGGTGAGAGAGGGGGAGAGATCTGAGGCGAGGAAGTTAGGGTTTGAGTTTGAAAGGAGTTAGGGTTTGGTAATGTGATTTGAGAAAGAAGAAGAAGGAGAAGGAGAAGGAGAAGGAGAAGGAGTTGATCTGAGAAGAGATTTTTAGTGTAGTGTTAGGCCAAAAAGGAAGATTTGATAAAACGGTAAAAAAAGTGAGCGTGAAGTAAAAGTAAGGTTGAAGGGAAGTAAATGAACGGCGGAAAATACTTTGACCTCTGTCCTGTAAGATAAAATGGCAGCTTCATCTATTCTGATTATCCCGCGCTGTCCTCCAATTGTATTTTTGTTATTTCTATTTTTATGCATGTACATATAATTCAAGATTTATTAAAAATTTGAAATTCTTTCATTTTTACATTGCTTTATTGATATATTAAATTTAATTCTAAATAAAGATTTTTAAAATATGCACAATTTCAAATAAATTAATATATTGTTTCCTTTTATTTTTATTTTTTAATGATTTTTTCATCGAGATTATTAGTTTTCATTTAATATATTTTTCTTAATGAATGTATTTTATGATAATATAATTAGATGGTGATAAATTTCAAATTTATATTTAGAGATTAAAAATAATTTTAAAAATAAGAAACTAAAGCTATTGTAATAAATTAACAATTAAAATTAAAATTAACATTTTTAGCAATTTCTTTAAATATCTAAATGAATTTCATTTTACCAATTGAAGATAATCGATTTAAGTTAAAATGATAATTGTATAAAAGTGAATAGAATAATATTAATTAATTTTTTTCAAAATCAAATTAACTTATTAAAATTAATTAACTAAAAATATCAAAAAAATAAATTCAAAACTTATCAAACCCATACAACCTAAAAAGAAAGATTCGGAAACCTACGAGCACCCTCAATACGAGTACCCTCTTAAACCAAGAACAAAAGTCTCATGCACCACTAATGGTAATGCCTTCTAACTACTTGATCACCTACCATACCCCTACCCTTAATCTTGATCCTAATAAACACTCAACAATGACTATTTAAGAGGTAAACCAAAACTCAATTAACCCTTTAATGGATAATAAAGAACTTAAAGAACCCTCTAATAGGCCTCCCTTTATATTATTTTTTTTTATTTATCTTTCTTATTCTGGAATATTCAAGGGACAGCTGCTATTTTTCTTCGAACGTTTTAAATTATGATCCAAATGTATAACCCAAGTATAGTGGTCCTTGTTGGTGTGGGTCCTTCAAGTCAAAATTTTTAGGCTGCACATTTAAAAGTTTTTGGTATCGTAAAAATTGATTAAAAAAAAGAAAAAGTTAGCACCGCGTTCGGTGCTGACAGTGTAGCCATCATGTGGTAGGAGTGCCTATAAAAGGCCCTTAAACCCTTATGCTTAAACACACACAAAACACATGCAATTAGAGTAAGGAAAACGCTCTAAAGTTAGGAAATATTTTCCTAAAGAGTTGAGGAATGAAAAATAGTGAGGTTATTATTTTTAGGTCGAGAAATACCTTGTGAGTCACTATTTTATTTTATCTCTTATGTACCTATTATTTGTAATAGTGGAAGAATTATTCTGAGTTTTTGTCCGTGGACATAGTCCAAAATTAAGGGTGAACCATGTTAAATTTTCTATGTCCATTTTGCATTTCTTTTCAAAAATACATGGATCATGCCCAACAACCCTTTTTGAAACTAGATGCAGTGATGGAGCAAATACTTTTATTATCATGAGTGGTTTCCCCTTCTCTCACATGATTGAAGCGAAGGGTTTTTCTAGTGGAATTTGATTATTATGAAAGGAAGATTGCAAAGTGATTATTCTTATTAAGCAAGTTTATGCTTAGTGTTGTCTATGCTAACCTCATCCCTTACTATTCAAAACAAGTTATAGGACACCCTCAATTATAGTGCTTATAACATTAAGGATCCTTAAGTGATAGGAGGTGATTTCAATGCATTTTTGCATGTTCACAAGAGGAAAGGTGGAGCTCGTTTTAAAATGGGATATAAGTTATTCTAAGATTATGTTGATTAAAATGCCCTTTCTGATTTGGGGTATAAAGGCACTAAATTCACTTAAGTTTGAGGAAATCTAATGCAAGGGCTTGATAGGTTCTTAATGAATGATCAATTGTTGAATGAATTCAAGGGAAATATGGTCAAAGTCTTGCCCTGATTAGGCTTGGATCATTACCCAATTATACTCCAGACTAAGGGAGAATTTTTTAGTCATTCTGGAATTAAGCCATTTAGATTCTTAGCTTCTTGGTTGGTTCATGAGAACTTTAGAGATGCGGTGAGATAACATTGGGATACGAGGATCCCACTTCATGAGGCAATCAACATATTTCAATATAAGATTATTAAATGGAACAAAATGACTTTTAGTATCATTTTTAACAATAAGAGGAAGCTTTTGGCAAGATTGGAGGGGTCCAAAAGAGACTTGAACAATGTCATTCAACATATTTTTTAAATCTAGAGAAGAATATAACAAATTTTGAGAAAAATGACTGAATGCCTTTTCTTTGATGATCTCTCCTTTAAATAAGAGATGTTGTACAACCTATTTTAGGCAAGAAAATATTTACGGCAAGACAACTACACAAATTATTGCTAATCTATTTTAGGTTA
>CANYBF010373298.1:0-17960 GCA_948192965.1 Dalechampia spathulata
GATATAAATGATTATATTTTCTTATGACATATGTTACATGAATAATTACATATTTACATGTTATGTGTTAAAGCACCACTGAGTTTTATACTCAGCGTTCGTCATTTGATGAACGTAGGTTAAAAGATGGGAGGCGAGCACGGATCTCCAAAGCACCAATTCAACAGGAGTTTCTCTGAATGCAAGGACTTGGAATAGTTCAAAGTTTTTAATTAAATTTATTACATAATTTAAATTAATGATAAAGGCAGTAAATGTAAGAATGTTAATTGGGACCATCCTTCCTCAAAACTTAAAATGACGCACAAACATAATAAGTAAAAAAAAAAAATTTTACGTATCCCTTGTAGGATGTTTATTGACTTTCTAGAAGAGAAAGTTAATAATCATTCTACGAAAGCATGTCTACGTAGGCAAAAGACGTGACATATTAACTTTATTATAAATGGTTATAAAGAATTAGGTTTAAAAATATATATGAAATATGTCTAAACTTTTTTAATAATATTTTTTATAATACTATTTTCAATTAATTTTTGTAAATAAAAAATAAAAAGAATTAATTTACCAATCAAATAATATATTTATGTAAATAAATTTTTTATTAATAAAACTAAAAAATTCTTAAACTAAAAAGAAACTATATAGAAGTTGAAAACATAAAATTAAAAGATGATCCAAAATTTGAAATGCTCGACTTTTAACAAATATATAAGGCCTTTATACATATGTTTAAAATTAAATCTGCCACAAAGTAGAATCAGTTGACAACTAATTATCTTCTATTTTCTCTGTTCGCTTCATTGACTTATTTTATGATTAAAAAACTTTTGATATATAAATTTTGTATTTTTGATATGTTATAGGGAACTATATATTAAATTAATATGATAAAAGTATTTTGTAGTTGTAAAATTAATTTATAATAAATTTTAAATTTATAATCATTTATTTTAAAGAATGCATCTCAACAAGTATACATGTCATAATTATAATATAAAGGATATTGATTCATAAGAATTAGTTGTATTAGCTAGAGATTAAAAGTTTGATTTTCAAAATAAAAAAATTAAACTATGCAAAATTATGTTATTTGTGAAATAAAACTAACAACTAAAGTAAATTGAGATTTCTCTACTAATTTATCATTTATTAAGTTTGAGTATTCAAAAATAGGATTTCATTTGATCAATCAATAGCAATAAATACTAAATGAAATGATAATTGTATGAAGATAGATAATAAAAATATTAACTAGTTTTTTCCAAGGTTCAATTAACCTATTAAAATTAATTAACTACTTACTTTTATCCAAATTAGTTAATTGAAATATATTAATCATTTTTATTCAAAATTAATCATTATGAGTTAAAATTTTATTTCTAGGCAATTCACACTCATGTTCATATCATCCTATTCAATAATTAATTCACCTTCTAAAATAATTAATTATCTAAAATATGTAATTAAATGAACTCAATTCTAATCATACTTATTAAGCATTATGATATAAAATCAACAACAAATATTGACAATATATGTAAAATCATCATCAATTTATTGAAATTCAAACTAATCCATAATAAAATATTCAATTTCTAATATATATGTACACATAATCCATTAATACAAATGATTCAAAGGTATTAATAAAAATATGATTACAATCAAGATTAAGCAAAAAAAAAATAGCAATATAACTCATATCAACTTTATTCTTCCTCCTTCCTTTGATCTTGATCTTCAATCTTCAAAACCCTTGAATCTTCCTTGAAATTCCATAGATTAATGAGAAGAAAAGAGAAATTATTGGGAAAAATCTCTAGCAAAACCCTAAGCTAATTATAAAATAATGAGAAAAATAAAGATTAAAAAAAGAAGAAAATGTGGATTAAGAATGAAAATGATATATAGATGAATGATTAAATGATATGGATGATAAACCCTAAACCTCAAGAAAATGAGGCATTTATATGTCATAAAATTCTACATTCAAATATTTAATCATGACTCTTAATTTATAGATCCCGTGGCTTTTATTTAAGCTTCAAAAATTATGCAAGATGGATTAAATAAATCATGGAAGATCTACATGACTCATGAGGTAGATAAGGACCTACAACATGAGGTAGTAGTAGGAAGTGGCCATTATTCATATAACATGCTAAAATATGAGATTCCATGAAAAATGTTACATAACTCATGGGGACTCTACAATAAGTCATGTAACATTCTGTCATATTTTTAGCACACTTATTTTCATCACATCTTGAGTTATATTACTCTATTTTATATGATTTTTGATGTATTGGGAAGCTTAGAGAGTTTACTACAAACTAAATAAGTTTTAAAGAGCTAAATCTTTTTTTAATATATGTTTTGGTATATTTCATTGCCCTGCTGAATGACTTTTATGCATATATTATAGCAATTTGACACTTTTAAATGAATAAAGCTTTCACCTTATACATATGAGTTATGATTGTGAATTAAGAATTAATAAATGCATCATGATTAAAAATTTTAAATATAAGTGTATATAAATTCATGTAAAATACAATGAAAATAGTAAACATTTAACAAACTACACTAAATAGGGGTGAGCAAATTTGACTACAAACCAAAAAGAATCGAATCAATAAATTTGATTTAATTTGGTTTAAATGTTTAAATTTTAAAAAATTTGGTTTGATTCGAGTAAAATTAAAATTTTTAATCAAAAATCAAAATAATAAAAAATATAATATAATTGGTTCAATTCTTAAATTTTAAAACCAACTCAAATTCGGTTTGATTCGATTTTGAATTTTAAAAATTTTGATTCAATTTGAAAATCAAATTGATCAAATACTCAACCCTAACATTAAATGCATATAATATATGATAATACATAAAATGTGTTAAAATCATAATTAGAAAATAACAAAATAATAGTAAAATTTAAAAAATAAGAATATAAAACATATAAATTTTCATTTATATCATAATATATTTTATAATAAATGATAATGGTAAAAACTATGATGGATAAGTTGTGATGTAAAAGTTAGTTATATTCGAATATTAGTTCCAATACTAAGTATTGCTTTATTATAACTTTATTTAAAAAAAATGTGAAAAATAACAATTTTGAATAAGTTATAATTGAATAACCTTGTGTTGTTCAAAAATATTAAAATTGACTACTTGTGCTTAAAAAAATTAACCTTTTTTTTTAATTTTCAATGTAACTTTTAATTATAATCAAACATAAAAATTCAACATTAATTTAGTTATCTTCAATCTCATATGATTTATAAATTAATCAATATTTATGCATATTTATTATAATCATGAATTACTTTTTACTTTCATAAAATATTTATAAAAAATAAATTCGAAAATATTAACATAAATATTACTATAATTTATAAATGTGAAATTTAAATTTAAATAAATCATGATATATTTTTATACTACAATAAAAATTTATGACTTTAATTTCTTGAAAAAAAATTGAATGTCTAAATTGGGTGCGAGGGTGAGCATTTGATTGATTTGATTATTAATTTTTTAAAAATCAAACTGAATGAAATTTTTATGGTTTGAAATTTATAAATCAAACAACACCGAATATGGATTCAATTTTATTTTATTTTTACCTTATTTTTTCAATTATTTCAGTTTTCAAATTAAAATTTTCAATTTTTCTTAAATTGAACCAAACTAGATATTTTTAAAATTCAATATTTTAAAAATGAATAGAATTAGATTTATTAATTTATTTTTTTTGTTAAGCATTCAATTTACACCCCCAATATTGGAATTATTTTGACCTTTATGAATCATGATTTGATTATTTCACTTGAAGTTGAAGAGGTCTTTAAATAAATTTCTATTTTGATTGAGCTTGTTACTTTAAACTAGTGAATGTATTGCGCTATGGGTAGATATGAAAGAATCATTTTATTTATTGATAATAGATATATATTTATCATTATTATAAATAAATGTATTTGGTTATTTTAAGTTAAAATTAATATAACATATTATATAATAATTAGAATTTTATTAATATATTTATTAAATAGTATTATTTTTTAATATTTTAATTATCTTACATGTTAAGTTTACTTGTTTTAGAAGAATATATCAATGACATTATTTATGCATACTTTTCATTTGTATTTATTTTCATTATTTTGGTGTTATTTTATTAAAAATTAAATAGTATGTTTAAGAAATTTAGTAGTTTTATTATTAATTTATATTTTAATTATAATTATCAAAATCATTCATTTCCTTCAAAATGCTTATATTTAATATGACATATTTAAAAATATTTAAAGCAACACTTCATTTTATATATTCATTCTCTTAATAAAAGTCTATTATTGATTAGAGTTTAATTATAATTATTTTATTTATTTATATTTAATATAATATATTTAAAAAGATTTAGTGTAACTCTTCATCTTATATATTCATTAAAACATAGTACATATTTGAACTCTTTATTTTCTTATGTTGACTTGTATCTAATATGATCTATTAAATAATAATTACACTTTATAAATTTATAGAATTTAATTAGTATTGAAATTTGTATGTTAATTATTTATTTATTTTATTCTACCGTTTATGAGATAGCAAAAGATCAAAATACCTTTAAAATAATTTGGTTATATCTTTATTTTCAAGGTTTAAATATATCTTGCTAGCACTGCTTGTAAAAAATGTTACATCTCCTATAACATATTTAAATTAAATTAGATTAATAATTTATGTTTAATATATTTTTTCATTTATTTTTTTATAAGTTAAATAAACTAAAAAAATTTTGAAATGTTTGATTGTCGTAGAAGTTAATATGATAATAAAAGCAATATCACTGCTTTTCCAATAAATGCATATCAATTTCTCTCCAACATCACCCCAAAGCATGATTTTAGAAGAAATCACATTGTAAATTTATTAAAGATAATCAATATTAATACAAATATAAAAGTGTTGCAAACATTATTAAAATTTATAAATATTAAATTATAGATATTTAAATACTTACTAAGGGGTTAGTATTTCAATATATCTCTTTCTTTCTCATTCCAACAATTTTTACATGTCCAATTTTTGAAATGTATCTAATAACATCTACACCTAAAAAAAGCGAAATACTAAAAATTATAATATTTTAAAAATAAACTATAGAAATAAACCAAAATAAATATATATATGTTTGAAATTGAGATAATTTAAAATTAAATAATACATGTATATGATAAAACTTGATTATTATTGATGCGAGCTTATACCAAATCAAGGATAATGAATTCAAATCCATTTCTTACAATTTTCAATACTCCTTCAAGTTTTTGTAAATAATAGAAGATAGGAATATTATTTTTAATTTACTTGATAATGGTTGATAGTACCCCAAACTTTGCACAACCTTGACATTTTGTATGACAAACAAATAACCTTTAGTTAACATTGGCTTATACTTTGTCACATAAGTCTTATAAATAGTAACATGCATCAAATTTTCTTATACAACATTAATAAAATACTATTAATTTAAAATAATCATGAAATGAAAATAATTATATTAAAAATTTTTATACATTACATTCTCATTAATAAGGATCAACTTCAAACTAATTAGTTCATAATTATTTTTTGTATTAAGAGCTTCCCACTTCTACATACTTCCACCCTAATACTTCAATCATCTTGATTAATAATAAGATCTGAAAGTAAAGAATATATCATATGTATTAACTAAATCTTTAATGGATTGAAATGTAATGAAAAAAGAATAAACAATTTCCATTATGCAATTATATATATATGACAAACATAAACGTAAGAGAAATATGAAAGGTCATAATTTAATATCCAAGTATTTAAAGATATTAACTATATAAGATTAGAGGTCTTCACTAAATGGAAAAAGGGAATATAAAAGGTCATAAAATGCAATTCTATCATATATAGGATAGGATATAGAGGGGGAATGAAACATAAACATTAGAGGAATATCAAATGTCATAATTTAATTAGCAATTAATTGATAATATTTATTAAATAATATGAAAAGGTTTATAGAAAATAAATGGATGAAAAAATCAAAAGAGAGATGTGGAGGATTAAAACATTAAAACCTAAAATTATAAAAGTAGACTAAGAGGAATATATAAATATTTAAAATTAAGATAATTTTAAATTAAACAACACATGTACCTAATAAAACTCAATTATCATTAATGCAAGCCTGTACTAAATCAGGAGTAATGAATTCAAACCAGTTTCTTGCAACTTTCAATACTTCTTCTTCAAGTGTTTGTAAAATAATAGAGGATAGAAATATTATTTTTATTTCACTTGACAATGATTGATAGTACCCTGAACTTTACATAACCTTGACATTTTCTATGACAAACAAACAACCTTGTCACATCCGCATTATTAGCATCTTTACACGTTTGCATTTTATACATGAGAATGAATGGAATTACATAAGATATAGAAATTAAAGTGAAGAATAGTTAAAGTGGTGAAAATAGAGTATTCATGCCTTAAGAGGTGCATTTTGAATGTTTATGAAAGGTGGTTTTAAGGATGCCTTAGAATGGAATTTATAAGTGAAATGAAATGATTAGATATGTTAAACATGATATTCTATATGAAAGTAGAGGTTAGAATGTATAGTAGGAAGTACAATGCTGTTAGAATTAAAAATACGTTAAGTTGAGAGTAAGGGGTATTTTGGTAATTTTACTTAAAGAGGGTATTTTCGAAAACTAAAATATATATGTATGATGTAAGATGTATGTTATGTATGTATTAAATGTAGGTCTTTTTATATATGCTTTTGTTTTCCTTAGTATGGGTTGTTGGAATTATGGTTTTATAAGGGGAGATTTGGTTATGATGGAAAAGTGGAGAATAAGTGTAAATTTTGATGAATTATTGATGGAAGATGGAAAAAGAGGCTTGAATATATATGTTTGATGCATTTTTGTAATGTTATGTGCATGGATTTGAATTGTGTAAAACCTTAGATAACCCATGTGTATGTGAACCTTATAATGTTGTATTAAATGCATGTAAAGTGTTTGATGTAATTACTTATGAAGAAGATGAAGAATTATGCATGAAAAGTGAAATAAAAGTTGAAAAAAGGAAGGTAAAAAGTTGCTGCCTAAAATTTGAGCTTGGGTAAATTGGCTGCCATAATTTGGTTTATGCACTTAAATCATCTAATTATGGATAGAAATGATGAATTATACTATTAGATTAAAGAAAATAAGGTTTGAAGGCAATAGGAATGCAATTGCAAAAGTTATGTGAATTTTTATCATTTAAGGGGCATCATGTGTGTGTTGTAATTAAGGTTGCCTAATGAGGTAATTGAATGCATTAAAATTTGGCAAATTTGATTTGATAATGTAAATAACATGTTAAGGTATGTGAATGTGTAATTTGGTATGATTTTAAGGTCATTAAGCATGATAAGTAATGCATGCAAATGACATGTACAAAAGTTGTCGAAACTACATTGCATAAGGTAAGAGTTAGAGGTTTACATTAATCACTTTTTGACCTTCTTATCGTTTGAGTTACAGAACCCATAATATACCATTGGAAAGCTCTTTGCATCTAGTTTCCAATGGTACTAATTTCAAAATTTTTTTAAGTCATTTGCTTAGTTTGAAATATCATGTTATATAGGATGTTATAATTGAGCAGAAAGTTGGCGGAATTGATAGGCATTAAATGATTTGATGTTTGGAGGCCTTAACAATTGAATTTTTAAGTATATAATATATCATTAAAAATATATTTGAGTCTAGTTTCTAATGGTTTAACAATTTCTTAATTTGGAGTCATTTATTTGGTCAAAATACTTGGATACTAAGAACTACTTCATGGGGTAAAATATGTATGGCTTGAAATACATACATAATTAAACACCAAAGTAATGCATTATGCAATTCTATTTTAAATGCTTAAATGAATGGTTATGTACATGCATTTACAAATCCAACAAAGGTAAAAAAAATGACCAAATGAATAGTAATTTACATAACATAGTTTGATCACTTTAGGAATGGGTGTTTAAGGTATCTAAACTTAATATTGGACCTACCTAAACCTTAAAATTTACTATTACACCTAATGGATGATGTTTTAATACGAGGACTTACTTTGACCAGAAGGCATGAATGACCTCTAATTGTGAAGTGTGAAATATTATAAGATGGTATTGTGTTGATATGTTATTTGTTAATTAAAGTTTAATGGTGGTTATTTATCATGAATGATTATGGATTATTAAATGTTGATAAGTCAAGTATAATATATGGAGAACATTACTAAATGAATGCAAAATGGAAATGTGATAAGTTCAACTCACGAAGTTCATACATCACCTTCAGGTATTGATAAGAGCAAAGCATTAGCAGGTTTATGCTATTCATCTTATAACCTCGTATAGGGTCTTAAAATGATGATTTCTCACTTAATTGCTTATGATAGCAACATAGTGAGATTCTATTGTCAATAGTATTATATAGTCATCATTGCTTATGGTCATTAAAGCATCATTTATGCATCATGTCATGAATCATCTATACATACAGACATATTCATGACATATCATATAGAGGATATAAGGGGAAAAAGAAATTGATATACAGAGAAATGTTTATTGATAGTGTACTGGGTTATACAGTTATTATCGATTTCCTTTATGAAATCATATAGTATAGGTTCCTATCATGGAACCATAGAGTAATATTATGTTCCTATAGGAACCAGAGAATGATGTAATATCGGTACATAGAGAAATGGACCTAATACAAGATTATGCACAAGCATATAGAAAATAAATAAAATGTTACAGGAAAATTAGAGGGAGAATGCAAAGCATGAATACATTCTCACAAACATACATTATCATTTATACATGTTGCAAATATGAAAGTTATTGATGAATAGTAATTTATGAATAGTACTTGGTGAATAGTAACTTATGAATACTACCGTATGCCTTATGCATTGATTATAATAGCTAACGAGTTATGCAAATGGCACTATATGATACAGTTGTATGGCTTATTATTGATTACTATGATTTGACTTCAAAATGTTATTGCTAATATATGATCATGTCATTTACTTATTTTATAGCACCACTGAGTTTTATACTCAGCATTTGTCATTTGATAAACGCAGGACCAGGACCTTCAGGCGAGAACCTAGGCTGATCGATCCTCAGTCAGAGAAGGTTGTGATTCTGAAGAATCTTCTTCTGGAAGCAGTTTGGGACCAATGTAACATACTCCATCGTGTATTTGTATTTATGCAACTTTTTGACTTAACCTTAGAGGCAGTAATATTTATGTAATATATTTTATGGTGTGAAATACAAATACTATGGTATAATGTTTAATGATGTGTACAGAGCACATATAATGAATGAGAGTTTGTTGATATAATAAGAATGCATTTGATGTATTGGATTTTTTAAAATATATATATATATATATATATATATATATATCCTTTGTAGAATATTTAATGATTTTCTTCTTTAGGGGATTATTAACTGTTCTACGGGAGTGTGTTACACCGGGTTAAGGTGTGACAAACCTTCAGTTAACATTAGTTTGTACTTTATCACATGAGTCTTGCGAATAATAGCATGCATCAGATTTTCCTATATAACATTAATAAAATACTATTATTATTAAAAAAATCATGGAACGGAAATAGTTATACAAAAAATTCTTTACACATTATCTTTTCATCAATAAGGATTAACTTCAAACTAATCAGTTCACCATTGTTTTTTGTATTAAGAGCTTCCCATATTTTACATATTTGCACCCTAATACTTCAATATCTCTATTGATATTAAGATGTGAAAATAAAAAAATATGTCATATGTATTGAGTAAATTTTCAATGGATTAATTTTCAATGAAAAAGAAATACATAATTTCCATTATGCTCTTATATATATATGAAAAACATAAACATGAGAAGAACATGCAAGGTCGTTATTTAACATTTAAGTATTTAAAAATATTAATTATGGAAGATAAAATGTCATAATTAAATAAAAAATGGTATAAAATACAATTCTATCATATATATGATAAGATATAGAGGATTAATATCAAATGTTATAATTTAATAAGAAATTCATTGATAACATTTATTAAAAAATATGAAAGGTTTATAGAAAATAAATTAATGAAAAATCAAAATAAAGATGTAAGAAACATTAGAGGAATATCAAAAGTCATAATTTAATAAGAAATTAATTGGTAACATTTATTACAAAACATGAAAAGTTTATAGAAAATAAATTAATGAAAAATCAAAATAAGAATATAGAGAACTACTAAAAATTAAAAGCCAAAATTATGCATTTTCCATAGTATGCCATATAGGTAAGAAATGCTCTTAAAATATGACACGTAAGCATCCAACATCCAGACTTTTATATATTTATATATATATATATATATATATATTATATTTTAAGATTAATATATTCATTTTTTATTTCAATTTATATTACATTTATTAAGATAAATATTTTTAGGTTCGAGATTTATAAAACCAATGATACAAACTTTTTTTTATAAAATATGGAGATAACTGTACATATTTTAATACATTATTTTTTGATTAGTTTAGTTTTTTAATAATTGAAATTTTTTAAATGCTAATTTTAATACCAATTCTGCAAGAGTTCCAATGAGAATTTCAATTTCAATTTCAATTTTAATTTTGATATACTTGTTATCATGATCAACTTTAATATTTTGATCATTTAATTAATATCAATATAATATCTTGAAGTTCACGTTCCAAAATGTTACAGTCAAACAGATCTTGAGGATCCATTGTTAGAAATATCTTGGAATGGTTAATAGCTTGATACTTGTTTCTAAATTTTACTCAATTCTATTAGCTTATATTTCTAAAATTTTGTGTTGATTTAGGCATTGAAATCTTTATAGCTACAAATCAAAATCTTGAAACCGTCAACTTATTATCAAATAATATATAAGAATAATTAATTACCAAAATATATTTTAAAAATCTGGATCAAAAAAGGTCCAAAAGGCAACAAAAAGAGGGATATTCATATAAATACTTTTCATAAATTCTGATTTATTTTTTTTTCATTTATGCCTAATTTCTTATAAAACTACTGATTTTCTTCTTCTTTTTTCATATTTACTTATTTCTCTTTTATAACTCATATTATTTCCTCTCTCTCAATATTTTCTCAAATTTCTCATGTATTTTGCTCTTCATTATTTCCCTCTCATTTTTTTCTTTCTTGTATTTTTCTCATCTTCTTCTTCTTAACCAAATCTTCTTATTTTAATTTATTTTTTCTTTTCTTTCTAATCTATAGATTAAAAATGGGTGAAAGGTTACAAAGAGAAGATTTATTATTGTGAAATCAAATGTTGAGATTCAAATAAGATTTTTCTTTTCTTTTTTTTTAGCAAAAATATTATCTTCTTTATTTCTCTATTCCTTTCATTTTTTTTTTTTATAAAACTCATTGAAATCAAGTTTCAATATTTTATGATGTTTATTTTTGTATGAAATTGAAGAAAACAAATATTGTTATTGAAAAATTAAAAAAAAAAGACTAACACACGATCATTTCAAGATGAATTTTACTTATTTTTTTTATCTTTTTATTTATTTTGACTGTAGATTTTTTTATTGTTGATGGCATGCGTTCTATTATTATTACTATTATTATATTTATTTTTGTATTCTTTTGTGTTGTTTGATTCATTTTTGTTATATATACGATAGAATATGATTTTGGTTTTCATTTTTATTAATTTTGAATGGTTTTAGATAAATGTTTCATATTGATTTGCAAAGATGAGTTTAATTTAACATTTACAAATAAATACTCAATTTCTTTATATAAATTAAACTGCACACTCTGAAAAAAAACAGAGATGATGGTGGGGGCGATTAATCAGTTTATCTCAGTAATTTTGAAACCTTCATAATAATATTAAATTTTCATTATTATTATTATGAAAATTTATTTAAAATAATTTATTTTAAATAATCAACTCAAATTAATTATATTTAAGTTATTTTAAAATAATATTTTCAAAAATATCATTTCAATCACAAAATTTTAAAATGTTATGGATTGATGATAAAATTTTCATAAAAGTTTCAAACTTTTTATAAAAAATATAATTGATCCGATTATTTACATAACCTTCGTATTATATCATTTAAGTTAATAATATAATATAATTTTAATTATTTATCGTATTTAATAAGCATACCGCAGAACAATGATCAGCTTTTATTTTTATTAGAAAAATATTTTATTTCATAATATTAAAAGAAATAAGGAAATGAAGGAATCACCGGGAGGTATCCGGTACCAGTAATTCTGCAAACAACTATAGCCCATGTGGAAAAGGTGGGTCCCAAAATCCAATTCATCGTAACCAAATAAAATAATATTTAAAAATGGCTACATGTATTGAAGCAGCAGCCATCCCCACCCTGATTCCTTATGGGTCATCCCCCAACAAATTTCCAAAACATTACTCAAATTTATCTTGATAATGCTTTAATTTAATTTTTAATATTTTATACATTTAATTTATTCAATGAAGGCAGGCAACGAGCATTTAAAATTTGACTTATTGTTTACTAGTATACATTTCAAAAATGTTCAAAACAAGACTACTTTTATATTATTAAAAATTTTAATATAATTAAATTATATTATTTAACGTCAAATTCTACCCATTTTTAATTATTCAAGACTTAATTTTTAATTTTAAAAACAACAAAGAGTAGAATTAGTTAAATTTATCATCCTCTTTTTATAAATGTGCTTACAATAAATTAACTAATAATGGATTTAGTATGTAATTTATTCATCCTCAGCAAAACATACAAGTCATGCCATAAATGGGATGGGATAATTGTATTTACAATAAATTGATGCCTATTTAGTACATATATCATATTTATCATTATTACTTATCACAGTAATTGTATTTATTAGTGATTAGTTATCAATTGTTAATGATTGATGATCAATGTTGGTTATGGTAGGTTGTAGTAATATGAAGGATAAATTTATGTTTCAAAAATACATTTAATTAAAATGACACTACTTTAATAATTTTTTTCTAGACATACAAAGTTGAAAAGTGATAATAAGTGATTATTAATTAAAAAAAATTATAAATATCTTCTTGAGCAATGGCAGTGCTAAGAAACTCATAGTAGAAGAACTAAAATTAAAGTTGATAATTTAAATTGATTGATTAAATTGAGATTATAATAACTTAAATAACTTTGGTTGTATTACTGTAAGCCAAAGTTGTCACCATAAGAAAATGTGTTTTAGCATACAAAATTAATGAAAAAAATAATTTATTATTAAATCAATAAAATTTTAAATATTTTATGTGATAATTTTGAATGTCATTATGAAGTAAATAATTGTAGCAAATTAAATATTTTTTCATTGAAAATAAATGTTATTATGACAAAATTTGTTTGTGTCACTAAAACCATATAATTAGTGTCAATTATTTTGATTTATCATTAAAATAATGGTGGTAATTTTTATCATAAATGCACAAAGAGGAAAACGTATAATCTTTCAAAATCAATTTATACTTCTTCAAAAAAAGAGAATGCCTTAAGAAATTATTGAAAACATGAAAATGTTTATCTGTTTGCAATCCTTAATTCCCTCTTTTCAATCTCTAATTCCCTCTTTTCAACCATTAATTCCTTGTAATTTATGTTGAATCCATTTGATTTTTCTTTCATAGTTGAAAGAGTCATATTCATTACTAATTCTACTATTTATTGGTATGGGTCCCTTAACATGGAGGGACACCACAACCACCATTCGATGGCAGTTTTTGTTAACAATATTTTTTTAAAAAAAAAGTAAAAGAAGGTGGCTTAGGAAAAGTCAGCATCAAATTTCGGTGCTGAATTGTGAACAGCCTGGAAAGTGGGTGGCTAATCATGTAAGAGTGCCTATAAAAAGCACTCCTTCCTTCTGCATAAACATACAACAAAAACACAAAGAAAAATAAAGAGTAAAATCCAGAGTAGAAGAAAAATTGCTCTGGAGGGTTGAGGAGAGAAAAATAGCAAGGTTATTATTTTTAGGTTGGGAAACACATTGTGAGCCACTATTTTATTTTATCACTTATGTACCTCCTATTTGTAATAGTGGAAGAATTATTGCGAGTTTTTATCCGTGGACGTAGCCCAAAATTAAGGGTGAACCATGTTAAATTTTCTGTGTCCATTTTGCTCATTTTTTGTATTTCTTTTCAAAAATATATCGATTGTGCCTAATAAGTGGTATCAGAGCTTTGGTTCTTGTTGAAGGTATTTTTTGAAAAGAAGTACGCCACGAGTAAGAAAAAAATTCAAGGAATTTTTTGATGCGATCCATTCAAAAAACGGACGTAATTTGGCAAATGGAGGTGAAAATACCTATTCTGCCAAATTTTGACGTCTTGATTCCAATTTTGAGGTCAATTTTCTCAAATTTAGATTAATTTGGCAAATGGAGGTGAAAACGAGCAAAATGATTAATTTAAACGGTATGAACTACCATATTTGGAGAACCAAGATGAAGGATCTCTTGATGGTCATAAAAATGCACCTGCTTGTATTTTCTACAGGAAAACCGGAGGCAATGTCCAACAAAGAATGAGAGTTTGAGCATGAGCGGGTCTATGGTTATATCCGATAATTTGTCGATAATAATGTGTACAATCATATTTGTAATGAAATGCATGCAAGAATGTTGTGGAATAAGTTGGAGCAATTGTATGCTTCAAAGATTGGCAATAACAAATTGTTTTATCTGACAAAGTTGATGCAAGTAAAATATCAAGAAGGTGCTTCTATGGCTGATCACTTGAACAACATGGAAGGGATCGTTGATCAACTGTCGATAATGGGCATAAAATTTGACGACGATGTGATTGCTCTAATGGTGTTGGCTTCATTACTAGAGTCTTGGGAGACTTCGAAGGTGTCTTTAACAAACACTTCTCCAAATGGTGCAGTAAGTATAGAGTCCATGAAGAGCAGTATACTGAATGAGGAGATGAGATGAAGAACACAGAATTCAACCTCTTCATCATAGTCTGAAATTTTGATTGCAGAAAATAGAGGGAGGAGTCAATCCAGAGGTCCGAAGCCCAGAAACAAGAGTACGGGCAAGTCAAACAAGTATGCAAATGTCATATGTCATTACTGTAAAAGCAAAGGCCACATCAAGATATTTTGCCAAAAATTCAAGAAAGATCAGGAGAAGAATAAAGGCAAAGATGTGAAGAGAGAAGGCAACAGTGATGATGAACAAGGTAACATTATTGACTTTAACATTGTTACTAATACAGAAATTATCAGTCTGGCAACCCAAGAGACCAGTTGGGTGATTGATAGTGGAGCTACAATTCATGCTACATCTCATAGACAATTTTTCTCATCTTATACAAAAAGAGAATTCGGTATTGTTAAGATGGGAAATGGAAATCTGTCAAAAATAATTGGCAAAGGAGACATTTGCTTGGAGATAGAGAATGGTACGAGGCTACTATTGAGAGATGTCAGGCATATTCCTGATATGCGCATGAATTTGATTTTTGCTGGAAGGTTAGATGATGAAGGCTTCCGAAATTTTTTCGAAAATGGAAAATGGAAGCTCACTAAAGGCTCCTTGGTGGTGGTTAAAGGTCAGAAGCAATCAAGTTTATACTTGATGCAAGCTAAGCTCTCCAATGATGTTGTGAATACAATGGAGAAAGATGACATAACTGATTTGTGGCACAGAAGACTTGGTCACATTGGCAAAAAAGGGATGACTTATCTTATAAAGAAGAATGTCTTATCTGGTTTAAACCAGTTCCATTTGAAGAAATATGCTGATTGTCTAACAGGGTTTTTTTCAAAAGTTCCCTTCCATCCAGAATGAAGAATGTCCTAGATCTGATTCACTCAGATTTATACGGACCACTGCCTAAGTCACTTGGTAATGCTCAATACTTTATAACTTTTATTGATGATCATTCTAGGAAGACTTGGGCTTATACTTTGAAGTCTAAAGATCAAGTGCTAGAAGTGTTCAAGTAATTTCATGCCTCAGTTGAGAGACAGACTGGGAAGAAGCTAAAGTGTATCTGTATAGATAATGATGGAGAGTATATTGGATCATTTGATGCTTATTGTAAAGAGCATGGTATTCAACATCAGATGACACCACCAAAAATAGCGTAATTGAATGGCTTAGCTGAGAGGATGAACAGGACTTTGATGGAAAGAGTCAGGTGTATACTTTCATATTCAAAGTTATCTAAAGCATTTTGGGGTGAAGCTTTACTTGCAACTGTGTATGCATTGAACCGTTCACCATGTGTTCCTCTCAACTATGAAGTTCCAGAAAGGGTGTGGTCAGGAAAAGATGTTTTTTATGATCATTTGTAGGTTTTTTGTTGCAAGGCCTTTGTTCATATTCCAAAAGATGAACTAACAAAGCTTGATGTCAAGACACAACAATGTGTGTTTATTAGCTATGGTCAAGATCAGCTTGGCTATAGATTCTATGATCTAGTCCACAAGAAACTTATAAGGAGACATGATGTTGTGTTTGTTGAAGATCAAACTATTGAAGATATCAATAAGGCAGAGAAGGAAGTTCCAAGCTCTAATGACTCAATAAGCTTTCGATTGAATCCTCCAACAGTGGTACCTAGACAAGTTGGAGATGAAGTGCAGGATGATCAGCAAGAAGCTGATGATGTAGAAGCCCCCAATGAGGTAGAACCAGAGGATGATGATGGTGTTCACATTCAACCACCAGCACGTATAGTTCTCCAGTCCTTTTATGAAGATTTGATAAAAATAGACAACCTTCTACCAGATATCTAACTAATCAGTATGTGATGCTGACTGACAGGGGAGAACTAGAAAGCTTTGATGAAGCTATGAATGATGCACACTAGAAGGAATGGAAAGAAGCCATGCAAGATGAGATAAAATCCTTGCATGAGAATTAAACATTCAAGCTGGTAAAGTTGCCAGAAGGCAAAAGAGCATTGAAGAATAAATGGGTGTTCAGAACCAAGCATGAAGAACACAGTGGCCATCCTCGATTCAAAGCAAGATTAGTGGTCAAAGGATTCAGCCAAAAGAAGAGCATTGACTTTAACGAGATTTTTTCATTAATGGTAAAAATGACATCCATACGTACAGTGCTAGGGCTAACCGCAAGTTTCAATCTGGAGATTGAACAAATGGATGTCAAAACTGCCTTCCTACATGGAGATTTGGAAGAAGAAATATACATGGAGCAGCCATAGGGTTTTGAAGAAAGAGGTAAAGAGGATTATGTTTACAGATTGAAGAAAAGTCTGTATGGATTGAAACAGGCACCAAGACAGTGGTACAAGAAGTTTGAGTCTGTTATGGGAGAGCAAGGCTAAAAGAAGACTACTTCAGATCACTGTGTGTTTGTGAAGAGATTCTCTGGTGATGATTTCATTATCCTATTGCTTTATATGGATGATATGCTGATTGTTGGCAAGAATGTTTATAGGATCAATAATCTGAAGAAGCAGCTGAGTAAGTCTTTTGCTATGAAAGACTTGGGAGTAGCAAAGCAGATTCTTGGCATACAGATTGACAGAGACAGAAGTGCTAAGAAAATATGGTTATCACAAGAAAAGTACATTGATAAAGTACTTCAAAGATTCAACCTGGACAAGGCGAAAGCTGTCACACCCCCGACCCAAACTCAAGAGGATGCGACAAGCTCCCGTAGCATAACCGTCGCCCGCCCGTCTCAGGCAAACAACGACTATACCACAAGGGAAGCTAACCTGCTAATGCTCGTATAAGAAATCCCAAACAACA
>CANYBF010373641.1:0-10381 GCA_948192965.1 Dalechampia spathulata
ACCTTTCATAAGCATTCAAAATGCACTTCTTAAAGCATGAATACTCTATTTTCATCACTTTAACCTATTCTTTTACCTCTTTTCACTTTGAATTCTATATCTTATGAAATTCCATTCATGCATATCATACTCATAAGCATATCTAGCATATCAAAACATATATTAATCATAGTCCAATCATACTTTCCATGCACCATTCCTTCTCATGCATAAAATCCAAACGTGTAAAAAACAAATGCTACTAATGTAGATGTGACAAGTTGCAAATACATGTCTTGATTTTAAGTTGAACTTGACAATTATATTATTTTACATGATAATTATATATATAATAATAATAATTATTGTAAATCTATAATAAATTCTTGTAAAAATGATACGAATATAAATATATGAAAAAATTATAGAATTATAAATTAATTATATACCAAGTGTATATATAATGTAAACTCACTAGATATCCATGTTAATCAAATTCATGTAATTCATAAACTAAATCATATTGAACAAAATTCACTTGGGTCATATTACCTTTTCTTATTATCATTTTTTCAAAAAAATTTTTACGTTAAATGTTTACTTTTATAAATATAATGGCTTTTATAAATGTTTACTTTTATCAATATACATGTTACAATAATATATAGTTTTTATTTAGTGGTTTCATGAATGTGAATAATATTTATAAAGATAAACAAAAATAAAATTGAAAATGAGGAAAATACAACCATCCAAAAATTAAAATATGTTAGAAATATTATATTTTTATATAAAAATGAGAAAAGCAAAAAGTAAAAAGAAAAAACTGAACCAGAAGGGGCCGACATTTTCGAAAAAAGTCGAAAACCAATGATGATGATGAGGTGGACAACAACAACAATACTGTTATGGAATTTTTTGCGCTTACAAGAGATTATGTTTTTAATTTATAAATTTAATTAATATAATCAAATTTACTTTATAATTAAAAATTTAATAACTACTCTCATTATAATTTCAAATTATATTAAATTTATCCAACATTTAATAGATATAATAATCTATGCAGAGGTGTAAATAAGTTGGATATTCAATATTTAATTTGATAAAATTTCATTCACAAGTTATAAAAGTTAAGCTTAAATTTGATTTTAAAATTTATAAATAATTCAAGTTTAAATTTATAGATATTTGATTTATTTAAGTTCATTGATTTATTTATTTATAAACTCGTAAGCTAACTTGTTTATAAACTCATCTTGGTGGTGAGTTCATTAAAAACTCAAAAATAAATATTTTTAAATATATTTTTTATATTAAAAATTATAATCATCAATCAATTTTATTTAGTGTTTTATTTCATATAATTCATCTTAATTATATTATATTAATAATTTATTTATCTCATGTATAAATATTATATTCCATAAATATATATATATATATATATATATATAATAATTTATATCATATTATTTATAGGATTAATTTTTAAATAATTTATGACTTTTAGCATCTTTGCATCTTCCACGCAATCTTTTAACTTTTACAATATCATTCATAAACTTTTTAATTGTTGCAATTTGAATCATTGGCATAATCGCATGCCAATAATTGTTAACATATATGATTAAGTTATTGATATTATTAATACATATAAATTTATAAATTGGTAATATGATTTATGAAAATTGGTACATAAAACATGTAATATTTTGATAAACAATGAAAAATTAAAAAATAACTTTACCTTGCATAAAGGGTAAAGAGTCAAATTCGTATGAGTAACATGACTCATACAAATTTATATACATAAAATGTAATATTCTGGTAAACAAGGAAAAAATAAAAATAACTTTACTTTACATGTGTGATGAAGAATCATTTTCGAGTTTAGTTCAAATATCTAAATATTTTGAGCTTAAGTTAAATTTGATTCGAACATGAACCTTTTATATTTGATCTCTAGCTAAGCTTGAGTTCATATATGTTTTTAAAAAAAATTTTAAACTTGAGTAGGGTTTAAGTTTGATTTAAAACTCACGAGCTAATCTTAAACAATTAAAAATTCATCTTCATTCAATTATTTTACACCTTTAAACTTATATGACATATGTATTTTTTTTTATTGAATCTTGGAATCATTGAACTTGATTTTAATGTTAATAAATCATGTTGATATTGTTTATAAGGTGTTTTAAATGTTTAATTTGATTTTTAGTTCAATTTATTGTGTTTGGGGCATGTTAAAGCATATGGAGGGTTAGAATTATTCTTTTTGGGCAATAGGGAATGATACACTCATTCATACAGGTTCCTAAACATGCTCAAAAAATGAATAGAATCAAGTTGTATGATCAGTATGGACTTCATGTATATGTTGCTATACCCTTTTGTACAGATATACACGTAACTTGTAGGTTGAGTTTTTAACAGTTTTTTGAAAATGATATTAATAGATAAAGTTACATTTATTATACCTTCAATGATCATTTGAGCTTAGAAATAGTATTTATAATTAGTTTCTTGCATTGATAAGTAAGTAATTATTGCTCTAAATATTTTAATTGTAAATCTCTCTTTATTTGTTCATGAAATTGTGTTACTCTTATTCTTGATATGTTAATTTGTTGATTTTAGAGTTTTTTTTATGAGAGCTTATGTATTTAGGCATTTCTTATTATAATTCGAGAATTATTTTTAAGTTTATTTGATTGTAAAGGCTTATGCATGAGAATTAGAAAAAATATCAGGATTTTAACTTTTGGGGTTAAAAATCAGATTTGTAATCTTTATTATATGATTAGTGAAAACTCAAATAGATATAAATGTTTGTCGGCTAAATCACTATAGATCTTTATGTTATTCTTTTGACTCTCATTCTATTTCTTATTTAATTACTATTATTATCATTATTTGAGGATTTCACTTTTAATTACATATTATGTCATTTTAAATTTAAATAGCTTTAAGAATAAATAAACTAAATTAATCAACATCCTGAATTGATATTATTTTTTTTTGTTATTTAAACCAATTCAATTTTTTTTTCAACAGGGGAAAAATTGTAGTATTTTCCATTATAATGTTTTATTAGTGGACATGATCATAAATAAAAAAAAAATTGTAATAGATTTACGATTAAGATATTTTATCTCAATTTTTTTTTAATTTTGGACAATTTGATGTTTGTTTGGATTTGTATTGATAAATAAAAGTAATATTTGGAATGTATTATTTATTTTATTTATGTGGATGAAAGTATTTGTATGAATAATTTTAATACTTTTTATTAAAAATTGAAATCTCATATCCTATTTATATTATTATATTAATGAATTTAGATACAAATAAATAGAAGTGGGCTTTATGAGATTTTGAAATTGAAATTTTTTACGTTTTCCCTTGATTGGGCAATTGAACTCCTTTAAGCACCCCCCCTTAAAAATTCGGCATGATTGACTAATCACTAAACTACATTAACTAACATTATTAGTAGCACTAATCATGGTTTAAAAACGACTTTGGATTCGAGATTCCGTCATAATTACAAAATCCACTATATAATTAAATAACAATATCTATTTGTTTTAGCTGTGTGTATGTTTTCCGGTTTGAAAAAGTGTAGGCTAATGTAGGGCTAAAGCAAGGATTATACCTAACTTAATTAAATCAACCCACATATATACCCTTTTTTTTTAATTTTATTTTCTTCTCTTTTTTTTTTTATATGTCTCCACTACAAGTTTTAATTATTTAATTGATTATATCCTTTTTTTTCTTGCTTTACAGTTAATTAATCTTCTTATTTATGCTAAGTATTATCCTTTCGGACGAAGCAACATCTCTTAACTGCTCGAAAGCTATTTTCAAGTAGGGCCGTGAAGTTAAATATCTTTAATTAAACATCCGACGGCCGAGACTAGAGATTGCTATGCAGCAGATCTGGATAGCCACGTGGCTGTAGAAGTTTTGTTCAATCCCTTCCCGCCAACCTCCTTAAAATATTATATTGATAAGCGATACTTCGTCGTTTCTGTCGCAGTTTTAATATTATATATGATTTTTCTCTCTAATGAAATGAAATGGTAAAATTCAATGTAAATTTTAACATTATTATATTGAATTCATAAAATTTAATTAATATTTAATTAATCTTTCAATTATTTGAGAGGAGAAAAAGCAAGCACGTAGAAGATGAAAGTCCAAATGACAAAATCATCCCTTAATTATTGCTAACGTTTTAAAGTAACCCAAAAAGATGAA
Organism: Dalechampia spathulata; assembly: GCA_948192965.1. Classification (NCBI taxonomy): domain Eukaryota; kingdom Viridiplantae; phylum Streptophyta; class Magnoliopsida; order Malpighiales; family Euphorbiaceae; genus Dalechampia; species Dalechampia spathulata. The sequence continues at coordinate 4,246 of CANYBF010373641.1, forward strand.
TAATAGTAATAATAATAATAATAAAGTTGGATAATTATCATTTTCATTGACGAATTAATATATAAAATAAATAGTTTGTCCATAAAAGAGTATTACACCCAACGGCTAAGAATCTCTCTTGAGTTCATTCATAAATGGTCTTTTCAACAAAAACCAGTGCGATTTAAGCAGTCTATTGAATATTAAATTATATTTCCCCTTTGCTAATGAATTTATATACAATCATAATTTTGATGTTGTTTTGAAAATAATGACATATGTTTGCTTAATAATTATTTGACAGTAAATATTAAAATATATATCAATGCGTGTGTATTGTACTTGTGTGCTTATCCTTATGAACGATGACTATTATGTAATAATGATCGTACAATTAAGAATCAATTAAAATGAATTTCAGTCTTCCATAATAATTATCGATTATCGACCACCATAACTAACTAAATTAAATAGTTATATAAATCAGTTTTGGAATATGGTTGTAGTTGGGGAATTTACATTGACCCAGCAAGCAGATTAATTAGTTTGGTTTTAAATTAGATTATAAGAATGCTATTGGATGAACTTCTCTTTTTATTAAAATAAATATCTTCCATTCACCAAAAACAAAAACAACAAAAAAAAAAAAGATTTTTTCTGAAAGACTTTGAGAGCATATTTTTCTACGTCAAGCCATCAAATTGGAAAGATATAAATAAAATTAAAAAATATGAGAGAATTATAATTAAAAGAAAACATTAACCCCACTATCCTTTTCTCCCTTTCTTCTTCTTCTTCTTCTTCTTCTTCTTCTTTACATACCCCACAGTCGGTCTTCTTTAAGAAAAGGCACACAGCGCAAAACAAAAACAATGATGAAAGGGAGTTTGTTGTTCTTAATCAAATACAGTAAAAGAATTTTAAAAATTTTTGTTTTTTTGTTGCTCCATTACTCCACTTTATAGGCCCTTTAAATACTATCTAATATCTCTCTACATTCAGAAAATCAGTGACCCATTTCTAGTTTCTTCTTATCATCTTCTCTTCATTTCCCATGTCCTTTGTAGTTTTGTAGATTATGATATAGAAGCAGAAGGAAAAATGGAAGCAAATCCACCGTATTTAACCAAGAAACTATGTAACATGATACGCATAGCCTTCTTTACAGTTCGAAAGGGCGTTTCCAAGAGTAAATTCATGGTCGATCTTAATTTGATGATGATGAAACGAGGCAAGATCATTAAAAAAGCCATGAACAATCTCATGCTGGAACACCAAGCCTCTCTCATGAGCTGTCGTTCGGATCATATGGACATGTCTTTTGTTTCACCCATGAGTTGTAGGTCGCATGACGTCCATATGTCGTTCATATCACCTCGTGAGTATGAATTCAGCTGTAGTAGCAACACTTCTAGCTACAAACCTTATAACCCGCACAGGCGTTTCCTCTCCAACAAGCGCAGAAACACTAGACATTATCAGCGCAGCCACCGCCCCAGCTACTACCCCACGGCGGCGACATGCATATGGGAAGATGAAGCTGCTACGGAGGAGAGTGGGGGATTTGGGTGGAGCCCGGCAATTGCAAGACAAGTGAGGATCACGGACTCACCGTTCACAGTTGGGGAAGATGGCGATGGGGACGACGGCATGAAGGTAAACATGGAAGCTGAGAAATTCATTGAGAAGTTTTACAGAGAACTGAGGTTGCAGAAATGGATGGCAGCACATGAAACGGAAGACAATCATGGCTGGCGTGCATGAATATGCAATGAATCAAAGCATGGCAGGTGGTCATTATTGTACATTTAGGTCATGTTTTCGCCTTTTAATCTTCCTTCTGTTTTTAACTCGAAGGTTTCTTCTTCTTTTACTAGACCTACCTGAACGTTCATTAGGCTGCTTTTATGTACATATTCAACGATGAAGAAGATGAACTTATAGATAACTACGTTTAATTAGTGGAGAGAAAGTAATTCCCAAGTCAATTAAAACATCTATCTCTACAATCATTTTAGTTGTTTTTTCTTCCTTAATTTCGGTTAATTAAAACCAATGCCCACTTGTAACATTGCATTGGATCTAATGGATTATCCGATTAAATATACCTTCATAATATCCTTCCAATTAGCTGTATAATCTACCATGAAAGTAATTTTACGGTTGATTATTTGATAACTTAATGATATACTCATGATATAATTTGAAGTATGTGTTGATTTATTGCTAGTAGACTAACATAAAATCAAATAACTACAGAGATAACTAATTTATAGGGATTTACCTTTGTTCTTCACTGCAATTTATCTAAGACAATTTACATAAAATTATTTTAAATTAGAACATGGTAAACAAGTGGATTTTGTTCTTACAAGAAATCATAATTAGAATTATGAATGGAGTTTTGAATATATAGCAAAGCTTTGATATTCAAGGAATGTTATAAATATGGATGGTCCAGCACCTCAATAATAGGAGCTTGATTTCTACCTGTTGACAAAACTTCTTCTCTATTGTTTCAATAAATGATTTTTTCCATAAATATCATATTTTTCTTTGGAAATCATTCAATGCAGTTTGACGTCCAAAATACAAGAATATATATATATATATATATATATATAAGTATTAATTAAATGTCCATTTCATATGATGGATCATCTATCATATCATATGTTTAATGATTACTATTCTACTTTCACTCATAAGATATTTCTTTCCATTCTAACTCTTTAAAAACACATACAATTTCAAATCATCATCCCAATTACCAAATCTACAATTACATATGTAAAGATGGACAAAGTTTCATTATTCATTTTCATAGATACTTATATATGTATATCCAGTGATGGAGCCAGTCAGTAATATAAAGAAAAAAATAAATTATAACTATATATAATTTTTAAAAATTAAGATATAATTTTAAAGTAAACAAATTATATATATATATTAGTATAATTTAAATATAATTTATCAACTAAAATCATCGTTCTTAATTTTAAAAGCTTTCAACTTCCTTATTTTGCACATATGTGTGTTTATATATACAAATGCAAGTTGGGGGTCCCTGGCCTTGAAGCTTTCGACCACAAAACCTGCCAACGGTGGTGGGTACAGAGGGGATGGACCCCAAGAAGCAGCAGCAGCAGCTTAATCAAATATTAATATTCTTAGCTGAAATTAATAAGTGAGAGCAGCCTCAAGATTAATTAAACGTTAACCCTACTCAATAATCACAGTGCACTAATTTCTACATTAATAACCGCATATTGATTTTCATTAATCAAGAAAATTAACAAGTAATCTAAGGTTTTGTTTCATTAATCAATATATTTAACATTTTATCAGAATAATCTGACGAATATCTTAGAATTTTTTAATATTTATTGAAAGGGATTGTTTTATCAATTTCAGCTTCAGCCCACTGATTATTGCTTAAAGATATTTAGTCAGTTATCCATTAATAATTATTAACTATCGAATCAAATATCTAGAAATTCATATATTATAATTAATTATAAAATAATGCACCATATTTATCACCTCAAAGAAATACATTTGTTACTTAGATATTAAAAATATTCATTAGGACATTAAATCTGTAATTATATTAAATATGTTTAAACATTGAAAAATACACCTAGTTAATTTAAACTTAATATAAAAATAAATTATTAATAATCTGATTTTATTTCAATCTCTATTAAATTAAAAAAGAATTATACTGATAATTTAAATACTATTTTTATTTAAACACCATTTTTTATTAATATATACATTGTTAAAAATAGAATACTGATTATTATCATATATAAATTAAATTAATAAAAAATTATAGTTTTTTAATTGTAATTAAGCTAACAAGAAGATGTTTATTACCCAATAAATAATAAACAAAAAATAAAGAGTAAATATTTGTCAATTTAATATATAATTATAAATATTAATATTTAAAATAAAATAAAATAAAAAATAATTCAAAAAATTATTATTAAATATTAATTAAAAAAAAATAAATAATCAAAAAATATATTATAAATTATTTAAATAAACTATAATGAATAATGAAATTTGCATAAGATAATGGTAGTTAACAAAAATAAACCAATGAATGCTTATACAAGAAGCGGTGGCTTTGATGAAGCTTATCCTGTTTAATATTTTATTGTGAAAACCATCAAATCAGGAGCCCAGACCTGCCTGCCTGCCTTCCTCTTGCCGCCTTCTTTTATCTTCCTTTCCCCGCCTGCTTTCTTTAGCCTTTCCATCTTTTCCTCGTCTTTCTTATCCACTGATCCGACTTTTAGCTGCTCATAGGCCTTTTTGCATTAGTGCCTGAATTACAGCTTGAGAAAAATTGATTAGGGTTGATTAAAAAGGCATATTATAGGCATTAATAACCTGCTTTTATGTAAATGTATGTAATCATTATGGTAGAGCACCATATGGGATTTAATCATGGGAAGTGGGTGGTTATGTATCCAATTACTTTTAATCACAATCATTACGTTATGATCACGCTCTCACAACAAATATGTTGGATGATGATAAATCACTCAAACAAAATCTCATGGAAATTTGATTGCTTAGACCCATCAAAACTATAACAACCTTTTCCATTCTAAGATGCATAGGGAGGGAGCCCTCAATCTACTTTAAATACAGATTTCTTTTTATCTTGAATTAATACATATGATAACCAACCAGCTAAAACCTTGCCATTGCATAACTCAAACCCTACAACAGTACATCTCTTATTGCAAAATCTACCAATCCTCATCTATCTAATGGTAGTCATCCTAAATTTACTCGCAGCAATCTCCAATTGTTGCCATGCAATGAGCTTCCAACTCCTGTTATGGCCGTTTCAGTCAAATAACTGTAAAAAAATCCCATAGAAACCTCCATCAACTTCATAATTATTGATTAATAATCCACAACGATAATTGAGCCATTAAAGAAATTTAAAGTTATAATATATTTTTTTTAAAATATATCATAATTTTAATTTAATATATGAAATTTTAATTATTCTAAAAAATATATAAAATATATCAATTTTATAAAAGGCTTTTTCGCATTCTTGAAAAATGAAGAAATTTTGTAAAAATTTCATTTTTCAAAAATCATAACAAATTAAAATTTTTCAAAATATTTACAAAAATAACACCTTAAAGATTTAATATATGTTTATTTTAATTTGTAAAAAAGTTTAATTAAAAGTTTTACTTTGAATTAAATCTTTTTTATAATAATACTGAAAAATTCAAATAAAAGGTAATACAAAATCTCATAATAGAAATTAAAAATGAAATATCATACAAAATCTCATAATAAATTAAACGAAACATAATTATATTTTTAAATTTAAAGCTAACTAATAACTCATACAAAAAAGCTTGAATAATAATAATATACAATTCAAAATATGAAACTTTACTGGATTTAAAAGCAAGAAAAAATTAAAATTTGATATGAAACTTTATAAGATTTCAAAAGAATAATAATAAAATATGAAATTCTAAAAAGAAAAAGAAGAAAAAGAATAATTTAAAATTTGAAACATCATAAGATTTTTAAAAACAAAATTGGAAAATAAGAAGAAAAAATACAAGTGAAAATTACAAAATAAATAAATAATAAAAATAAGCAAAAAAGAAAAGAATAGAAGAGAAATATAGAAGGGATACGGATAATATCAAATTTATATTTTCTTATGATAAATAAATAAGAAAAATTATCAAACATATAAATAATTAAAATATATTTTTATGAAAACTAACCTTTTTTATATAGGATATAAAATAGTATGTATACAAGAATCATAACAAAAAGATATAAAAGAAATGTAAAAAAGATAAAAATAACATGGAATTTACATTTTTTATAATGAAGAAACAATTTAAATTATCAAACCTAGAGACATTTATAGTATATTTTATAAAAATTAAGTTTTTCTACTAAAAGTTTAATACATTATGATAATTGAGATACAAAAAAATATAAAATATAGATTGTCACACCCAGCCCATACCCAGGAGGACATGCTCCCGTAGCATAGACACTGATCCTCCACGAGAACCAATACCTATACTACAAGGGATACTTTAAATACATGTCGTATGGGGACCTAGCTAAGCCTAATGGTGGTTGT
>CANYBF010373690.1:0-13137 GCA_948192965.1 Dalechampia spathulata
AAAATAGTAAAGGTCCTTAAGAAAATGAAATAAAACTTTTATATGTAACTATTAGTAGGAGTATTTTAATATTTTTTATATAGGGATGGATTAACTAATTAGAGTGAGATTTTAATTATAAATTTATTGTGAGATGTAATATATATATATATATATATATATATATATATATATATATATATATAGGGTGAAATAATTGCCTAAAGAAGTAAATTTATTAAAAAGGAAATCAAAGTGAATAATGAAGTGAATATAACTTAAAATGATGATGATGATGATAATAAATAACAATAATAATAAAAAGGAAATGTGTTAAGGAAGAGAGAAATAGTGGGATTAGGTGGCTAATAAAGTATATAAGCTTTTGACATTTACTAAGTTTTATGAGTTGTTAATGAATAAAATAAAATAATGATGGTAATAATAATAAAAAATATTACTAGAAATGGGGATTGCAAAATGTTAAAGAGAGAGTAATTTGTAATCAAATGAAACATAAAGAGCATGGATAAGGAAAAGAAGAAGATTGTTGTTGAAAGAAGAGTTATCAAAGGAATAAGAAACTTATATAGTGATAGTAGTAATCAAAATTAATAAATTTTAAAAGAAAAAGAACTAAAAATTCAGAAATTGTAACACAAAATTTGTAATGGTTCAATATAACCTTGATTACATCTACTTACTTAAGCAAACATTTTAGGTTTCCACTAAAAGATTCAATAATACATAAACTGATCCTTGAACAAAAATTAAAATCCTAGTGTTTTTAAGGCTTACACTCAAACCTTTATAATTCAAGTCAAACTTACATTTACTGCTTTTATAACCAAGAGTTTATGGTAAAGTTATGGCCCAATGACATACTTTAAGTGTGATCATTATTAACAAACAAATACTCAAAGCATAAAAAGTCTTATCATTCCTTAAACATTGTTAACTTCATGAACTACCACCATATACTATTAGAATTATAGCCACACATGTACAACATACAAGGATTTAAAGGAAATTTAAATGTAATTCATGATTAAATTCTTATAGTCCATTAGTTTCTTATACAAGAAAATAAATTTCTAAATCACTTAATTAATTTCATGAACTACGTTCTTACAAGGAGAACTTCTTGGATCACTTCTATAATACACCTTCATATATCTAGGAATAGAATTTCAAAGCTTTCAATTCCCAAGTTTTGCATGCATTTAGCAATTGTCCATAATCTAAGACACTTCCAGTTTCAAGTGAAGTATATGTGCATCTCCTTCAATGCATGAAATTGTTAATTAAGGTCTCAAATTATGATTTCTTTCCCAGCTTCATTAGTGCATCATTAACTAGAGATTGCTTCATTCTTAAGGAAGAAACCATGCAATAAAAATAGCTACTCAATTTAATTATGGAAACTATGCAATCTAGTTAATATTTATGCATTTAATAGTTGTTCACAACCAAAACATTCCCAAACACATGTAAAATACTTATACATACAATATGACTCAGGTTTTTCATAAGGTTAATGTATATAATCATGATATAGAGCAGTTGTAGTTCAAGTCTTAAGTTATATCTTGCGTGTGAACTACAAGAACATCAAGAAGGAGTAAGTCTACTTATGACTAAACTTTGAACGGTCCTATGATATTTAATGTACCAAATTAATTTCTAAGAATGTTTGATTAACTTTAGGTAGTTCCTTACTTGACTAACTATTTCTAACAATTCTTACAATATTGTATATCCATTTAAATGTATCCATTTACAGGTCAAAATTCAATAGAGATGGATACGTAGTTAACTAGACACACGTAACTATGTTTCATTTAATACCCAATAGTCGTTTAGTTTGAAACATTCTAAGACACTTGTATATTAATTCTAATCATTCCTATACATAAAAGTAATATAATAAGGCATATATTAACACTTGTTTAATAGAGTATTTATAGCTCTATTACAAATAATTACTTGGTCGGATTAGAAGATTCAATCTATTAGCTTTATAGCTGAAGTCAATATACATATAATCAAGCAACCCTCAACATGTTTTGAAATAGGTAATATGTATAATACAAATGGTGTTCACAAGATGAAAAAATGTGTTTATAAAATGAAAAATAGAGCCATACTAAGATAACATTATCTTCAATTATTTATTTGGTCAACATTATATTTTTAGCTACATTTATTATATTTGTTCTTATTCTTAAACTTGTATCACTACCTTGACATTAAGAGCCATGTATTAACATGATGATATCAAACTTGATACTACCCTGTTATAATAATCACAGTTTGGCTAAAGCCCTTTATATTAAAGGCAAGGCATATCTATACACCCCTGAAGCCCCTACATGTATTCTTCTACAACCAAAGTTCTCCCATCATCTAATTAAACATATACATGCATATAATTTCTCTCATAATAACATGACTTCCTACTTACTACCTTAAGAATTCATGCTTTAACATACAATTATATAAAAACATCACGTAACCAAATAATCAGGTATAATAATATGTATGAACATAAAAGTTATCCATACTAAGATAACTTATATGTTCATAATTTTCTATAATTCATTCACAAGTTTTCTTGACTTAATCTATGGTTACAAAAAGAAACTGGTTAGTGAAAATTACATGAATATGCATGCATGTGTATTGGACAAAAAACATAAAAAGGTTAATGAACATGTAGCATATAGTAGCGCTCCTTGCCACCCTTATATCTCTATGAAGATTGGTCAGTTCAAAATCTCCTATGTGAGATACTAGCTTAAAGTTATATTAAGAATTTGAGGTGTGAAACTCTTAACATGTGAGGTAAGTAAAGATTTGATCATTGCCTAATCATACAAGGGATTATGGTGAAAATTTAATAATATTTCAAATAAATCATATTGTTATGATAAGAGAATGCCAATTGAATAGGCATAAGATTATGCAACCATTATAGAATCATGATAAAATTTTAACTCTTAGTAGAGTAATATAAGGTGGGAAAATAAGTCAGATATAGGTAAATCCACTGATATGATTAAACATAGATCTACATAATATGCGAATAAAGGATCCTAGTTTTGGAATATTACTATAGTTATTTACATGAGCTTTAGTTTGGTAAATAGGTTAAGATCTCCTGCCATGATATTTATAACCTATCTAACCAAATGAAATAATCGATATAGGACTATACCTCATGTCAATCCGATCAAGGAATCACTAAAAGTCTACAATACTAGGCAGTGAATGGTTAAGATAAACTTGCTTTCCTAAAGAGTCGAATGGAGTCCAAGGTACTAACTTACCCATAATCACTGATTAAGTAAGGATGACAGTGGTGTGTGAAATGAAGGTGTCTATGTTATACAATACAATTAATCAATTAAGATGGGAAAAGTTATATGAAACTCTAAAACTTCAATGTCACCATTCTTTCACCACAGGTCCCTAGTGAAGTCGCTATTATGGATGGAACTTTCATCATAACCTAGAGTAAGGCTTATGACAGTCGATATTAGGGGTCCATTTGAAGTGAAAAATGGTCTTCTCGAGGGGCTCCCTTGATGAATGAAATGGACTCGTATAAGGTCATAAATGAAGTCACTATCAGATGGTTCTAAAATTTAGTTCAACTAACTTATAACATGAGTGCTGGTTAAACCCTTTAAAGATAAGTTTAAGTGGTGAAGATATATTCATTAGAGTTTAAATTTCAATTTTACCATTTTAATTAATTAAATGACATAAACAGGTGTATGAACATTCATAGTATGAATAAAGCATACAACATAACATGGTTAGCAGATATAACATGGTAGCATAAAGAAAAGCATAGTAGCAAAAAGATAATAGAAATAACCTATAGAAAAGGAATTAATGACATAAGAGATACATGTAAAATAAGGCTAAATATACATGTGAGTGGGAAAATGAATAAAATAGAGGTTTAATCTATTATATAAGTGCTTCATTGATATAAAAATAAGCATTAAGCAATGCTTCCTCCACTCCACTTAGGGAAAAGAGATAGGAGTCCCAGGCAGCAGAGCTAAAAATGCATGAATGAAAAAAATACATAAGTAAACAATACAATCAATCAATGTTAAGCAATAATGAAGATGCAAGGACATAATTAACTAATCAATGCTATGGGCAAGCATGAATTAAATATCAAAGTCCATTAAATATATTTGAAACATTCATGAAAAAGGTAATTAGCATGATCTAGATCATGAATATATCATAAAAATGAATGGTAACTCCCAAAATCACTTTAGCAAGTCATTTCAGCGTAATTTAAATCTTAATTCACTTTTAATCATCTATAATTATAATAGAAAATAAATTAAAAAGCATTAATTTATTAATAAAGTGAAAGCAATTCGAAAATCAATTCTTAAGTAAAAATTGATCATAAACATAAATTAAAAGATTCTAAGATCATTAGGGATTACTTCGAATAAATCAACATCCAAATTTGGTATAATCATGTTGAGTGATAATAATTATAATTAAAATGACAATTAATTGAGAAATCAAGCTAAATAAATTGATTTTTAGGTAAAAATCAATAAAATTAATCATGGAAATTAAAATTGGTAGACTTCAACATCATTAAACATCAATTGAAGATAGAATCAACAACTGATTCAACTTCTATAATATCAGTTGTAACTCAAATCAAATTAAAATAACATTTAACTTGAAACTCAATTTTAAAGCCAAAATTATTGAAATTGCATCAATGTATGATGAATTCAGATCATTTGGATCATTGTAAAACCTCAAATGTTATTGAAGACTTCAATTTAGTTTGAAAAACAAGCGAATGTAAATAAAAAATCATGAAACTATAAAAATCAAGGAATAATATGCATAGCATATTAGGGAATGTGTGCAACATATTACCCAAAAATCCATAATATGCATAGTATATCATGTAATGTGCACAACATATTTTGTTCCAAAAAATGAAAAATGAGATTTTTAAGCAAAAATCACAAATGAAGTTCAAGAAATAGAGAAGTTTAAGACTGCTATAGATCATTTAAGGTCATAAGACGACCTAAATGCTACTATTGCATTCCAAACAAAGCCAAATCATAAAGAAAATCATAAATCCATCACAAAATCAATGAAAATTAGGAGAAAAAGAAGAAGAAAATGGTATTCCATAAGTCACCAATATTAAGCAAGCCTTAATCTTCTTAATCTTGAATTAAGTAATGGATTTAGTGAACCAATTTGTCTCTAATCACCTAATTAAATGTTAATCATATGATTAATTAATGAGTGTTTAATTTGATGAAGTTTAGTTTAGATTTTCAATTTTTGGACCTCATTTCCATAAATATATGAGCTATATTTATAAAGGACAGGTCAAAGTTGCTAAGAATAGTTAAATAATGTAAGATTTTATAAATCTCACAACAACATGCATAACACATTGTCTAGTTCCATTGAACATGCATAACATGTTACAAAATGTGCTTCGTATATAAGGAAAAGCCCCTAATGTGCACTCTTCATTATGAGTGCCTAACAATATGCATTACATGCCTATTGAAATCCAAATGTACCAAAATGACAAGGGGACATATGACTTAGATTAATCATGCATAAGAAATAGGTAACTCATATTGTGCATTTCACTAAACATGTGCAACATATTGTAAAATATGCTACGCATATCAAGAAATTAACACAACATGCTCTACCTTCCATGAACCAAAAATAAAGTTCTTTGACATCAAGAGCACTCATGGGGGGCTAAAACCTTGTATGCAACTTAGATTCGATAATGGGGACTTGTATTAAGTTATATCAAAGAAAATTTAAAAATGCAGTTCATGGGCAAAAATTCAATATCAACACCACTGTAATTTTTATTATTATTGATGCTTCATCCCATTTAATCATACTAGCTTTACGTAACAATATTGATAAGTCATTTGCTTTGATATACCGTATAATGTTATCTTTATTGGATTAAGTAGAATGTTGAATCTAGAGTGTATTGTCCTTCCTCTTGGAATTATTGATATTACTACACTCGAAGTTATTATTGTTATAACTATATTTCTTTTTGATCTTAAATTAGCTAATAATGCTCAATATAAGAAAGGCTTCCTTGTACCTCCTGGTCCATTTAATAAAAATATTCTAGTATATTTTGAGTTTATTTTATTTATTATCATTGTATATGCATATTTTTATTCTAAATTAAGTTTTAACATTGCATTGATGTCTTCTTGTGGTGTTTGCATTATCATCTCTTATGCAATCTCTTTGTTGTTAATCTTCATTTAGCTAAGCTGGTGACTTTATATTATAATAAGATCATAACTTTTATCCTTACTTATATTTATTAAATGCTTCTAGATATTGCCAAAGTGAAGGCCATTTGTGTTTCTACTAAGTTCTTGAGCATTTAAACCTTTACACATGAATATTTCATATAAGTTAAATTATTTACCTTGAATTCCTTATTAATTGCTTTTTTTTAGTTACTTGTGGAGCCTTTTTCATTCTTGGTAGATTTGATAAGAAGCATGATTCATCTTTACCTAACATATTGGAATTATATCTAAAAGATAATAAAAATATATTACATTTTAATAAATTAGATTTAATATATGTAATAATTATTTTGTAATATGTATAACATAGTAAATTTGATTCATTACATTATAATAATGAATATTATTAATTTGAGTAAGTCACTTATAATTCTTATAACTTATCTTTACCCAACTTTAGATGAGGCTTTTGTTATAACCTAAAGCAAGGCTTGTAACGAATGGTACCGAAGGCTCGCTTAGAGTAAAAGTATGGTCTTCTTAAGGGGCTATCTTGAGGAATAAAATAGACCCAATGAAGGTTGCAAGATGGAGTCACCACTAGATGGTTCTGGGTTTGGTTCAACTGATCCATAATATGAGTGCTAAGTCAAACCCTTCAGAGATGGGTTTAGGTGGTGAAGATTTATTTTCTCAGAGTTTCAAGTTCAATTTTACCATTTTAGTTGAGTTAATTATTCTAAGCAGGCAAACATACATAAGTATGAATAAAGCACATAACACGATGTAGTATAGTAACAATCATAGTAGATATATCATAGCAAATATGATATAGCAATTATGACAAAAAAGGCATTACATCATGACATAGAATAATCATGATATAAAATAAATGACATGCTATGTAAAATGATATAGTATAGGCATGACATGTGAAAGATGACATGACATGCATGATATATGAAAGATGACATGATATAGGCATGACATGTGAAAGATGACATGACATAAGCATGATATATGAAAGATGACATGGCATAGACATGACATATGAAAGATAACATGGCATAGGCATGATACAATAAAGCATACATCATGGTAGATATAAAATAACGAGCATAACAACATGAAATAAAATAATGGCCCAAAGATAGGGAATGAGAGAGAGAGGGGAATACATGATGAAAAATGCTAATCATACATGTTATGAGAAATAAAATAGAGGCCTATTCTATTATAAAGGATCTTCAATGATATAAAAATCTAAGACATTAAGCAACATCTCCTCCACTCAGGAAAGCAACCTTGGGTAGTACAAGCCAAACAAGTAAGATTAAGCTTTAATCTTGATTCTAAACAAGTTTAAGGAATTTAAATAAGGAATAATTAGTCTCTAATCTTAATTAAGAACTTAATTAAATAATTAATTAAGTGAAGATTTAGATATATTTTGGCCTCAATTAATGGGTTTTTAACCTCTTTTTTATAAATACATGAGCCATATTTATAGGTGTGGGTCATGTGTTACTAGAAATGGGCTAGCAATATACGATTCTATGAATTTTAAGCTAGTAATGTTCACAACATATAGTGCATAAAAGTGTTATATGTGCACCATGTAGTAGAATATGCTTTACACATAAGGTTTTAGGAGTTATGTGCACCCCACATTTAAAGTACCTAAGGATGTATGCCCTATACTCTTTAGTCCTTATTCTTGCCAAAAAGGCATGGTGATATATGGAGCATTGTTGATACTAGATTTTTGCTCTTGTGCATGCAATTTTTGATTTTTCTCCAAATGGCTCGGTACAATGCTCCATTTTTAAATCCAAGTTGCATATATACTTTTTTCAATACCATAAACCATTTAACCATATGGTGCATCTACTATTTTGCTTATACAAGATGGTGCATGAAGTGCATTTGCAACTATATGTGTAGCATATAATTAACCTTTTTATACGTGCATGCTGCAAACTTATTTCCTTATCGATATGGCTTGATATGGGTTTCCATTTTTGAAACTGAATTGTACACATAAATTTCATAGCCTTATGAGTCATTTGGTTATGTGGTGCATCTACCATTTAGCTCGTGTAATCTGGTGCATGAAGTGGGTTTTTGATTATATGTGTAGCATAGCATATAGTTGATTTTCCAACTATATACGTAGCATGTATCATTACATGCATAACATATAGTTGATTTTCCAACTATATGCATAGCATGTATTACTATATGCACAGTATATAGTTGGAAAAAGCTCATTTATCTCACATGGCCAATCCATGATTGGTACACTACTCGAGGGTCTTATAAATACCCTTTGGGTATTGACTTAAGAGAAATACATATAATACACAAACATTTTAATTCTAAGATATTAGGCTCTTTTAGAATTAAATATCACATAATTAAACAATTAACTAGAATTAATGACTAAATTGACTTCACTAAAACCCTAAGCATTTTTGGATTTAGAGGAAGAACTTTGCTAGCCTTGATAAGTCATCTTTTTCCTATTTTCCTTCAATTTTCTTTGATTCCATGCATTAATTCATGCTTTTGGTTACTGTACCAAATGCTATATTGTGCAAAATTGATTTTTCTTGTCTAATAAATAATGTGACACATATAATATGTTCAACATTATGTACGATGCATCTTACACTTTATGCGATACAACTAGTTCTTTTATTTATATATATAATGCATGTAACCTTATATGTGACACATGTAACAAGTGAAGATAATAGGTGGATTACAACATCTGTTTCATAGAAGGACAAAGGAAAAATAAAAGTAAGTTTGTACCTAATAATAATTATATATAAATGAAAATTTTAGGTAAAATCAAAAGCTTGACGATTCAAGCTTTGGAACATAAAATATTATATGTATATGATTATTATTCATTAATGGTGGTTGTGCGACATACAGATATTCAAGATGATTATAGATTTATAGTTGTGCTATTATTAATGATTCAAGCTCTATAACACAAAGTGTTATAGATATTTAATTATTTTATATTAATGTTGGATATGCGATGTATTGATGTATCTTGAGATATTATTTATAGTTATGCCAACATTATAAAAATGCATACGCATTAACATCATGCATCATATATCTTTAGCATGACATATTGAACGAATGAGGGAGATACATTTATATATGTATAAAATATATAAAAGGTGATATAAGGGAGGCACTAATATATTTATATAAATTGATAATTGATGAAATTTACAAGGTAGGTTAAGTTCGGTCCCTCATCGATGGTACTGTGGGTTGGGCTTTTATCATGACCTAAAGTGAGGCTTGTGACAGATGAATTGAGGGTCCACTTAGAACAAAAGAGTGATTTTCTCAAGGGGTTTCCCCAAGGAATGATATAGAATTGAAAGAGTCATAAGGGAGTCATCATTGGATGGTTCTGGATTTAGTTCAATCGATCCATAATATAAGTGCTAAGTTAAACCTTTTAGAGATGAGTTTAGGTGGTGAAGACCTATTTTCTATGAGTTTTCAAGATTAATTTTACCATTATAGTTGGAGTTAATTATCCTAGGAAGGCAAGCAAGTAATAGCATATTGTAAGCACACAATGCAATATGTCATAGCGATAAGCATAGCATAACATAGCAAAGTTGTCACACCCTCATTTTTAGCACATACAAAATCACTAATTTGAGAGATGAAAATTATTTTTATATGATTAAAAATTTAATGATGACGTGAAATTTTAGAAAATTACGTATTTCAAGGTGATAGTTCATAAATATTATGATGATAATAAGAAATATTTATCGAGATCAAGGAATAATAATAAATTGACAGTAGATTAAATCGAATACATATAATAAATTTAAGCATGTTTTATTAAGTTGATCAATTAAATGCACATATATTAAGGTGCGATAATTTACATATGCATGGTAATGCATGCATTTAAGGAAATAAGATGAATTATATTTATTTTTGGGAGTATTCATAATTTAATAATTATGGAATGATTAAAGATCATATAAATAAATTATACATATTGAGATAAATAAGGTTTAATGTATAATGGAATGAATAAGTGTCATATACCTATTATTAAGAATATTCAGTATAAATAGATGTATACTTGATTGATAAAATTTAAATTAAATGAAGGAATATATGTATATATATACGAGAATATATATGTGTAATAGTATATGTATATTTGTATAGAGAATGCGAAAGAATATTTAATATATATATGAATAAGTATTTGATTCTAGGTGATGATTATTTATAAATAAATTTTAAGTGGTGATTAAATAAAAAAATATTTAAATATATATAAATACGATTGAATTTTATTTATATCAAGTATCAATGAATATATAATATTAAATTGAATAATATTGTATTTTATTATATTATGATGATTTATTATTTTATATTAAAGTAAATTTTAATTATATTAAATTATGATTTACTATATTGTATAATGATTAATAATAAGCTATATGTATAAAATATAAAAATAAGATGTATTATAAATTATATATATTTATTTATTTATTAAAGTTTTTGAATATTTGAGTGATGAGTTAAGTGGGTGAGTGAATAAGTTTAATTGGTGGAAATTTTTCTTTAACTAAAATCAATTTAAGGAGGAAAATCTCTCCACCACACCTTTCCTATCTCCAAGCTTCCACCGTACTCTTCTTATCTTTCTCCCACCTTGAACGAATTCTTATCATCATTTTCTTATCTCATTATCTTCTTCCTTTTCTATCGTATCAATCCTTCAAGAGGATTAAATCGCCCACCATATTTTCTTTTTTTCACATTCTCATCTTCTTTCATTCTTATCCAAAAATTTCTTCTTTTCCACTCCTAAGATACAAGCAAAATAGATTTTCTTTCTCTTTTGGTGAGTTATCGCAGCCTTCTTCTCTTTTTGTTTTGATTTCTTGATCGATTCTCACAACAAAGCTGTTTACATGTCTGATTAGTTTCAAATCTAAGCTTATTAAGACTTGGTTAACTGTGTAAGGAAGTAATTGAAGATTGGTGGAGGTGGGACGCTTTCTATGCATGATATCTCTTTCTTTTTCATTTATTTTCTTTGATTTCTTCTTGATTCAAGCTTTAACTACATATGTATTTAATGTTAAGAGAAGAATTTATTGAGTATGAGTTACTGTTGTGTAAATGCTTTTGTGTTTTTAGTGTTAAAGGTAAATTATTTTGCAATTTGAGTTATATTTTGGTTTAATCGAGTATGTGTTATGTTGGGTTATTACGCAGATGGAGAATAAGATTTTGGGATTTTTACCTTGTATGTGTGTTATAGAATTAAGCAATTTGTAAAGCGTTGATGTGTAGCTGATTCTACTTTTCTCCTTCTCCTTTTTTGCGCAACGTTATTCTATTTTGATCTTGATTTATGGTTGAATTATATGATCATTAAAGAGTTTAGTTTGGGTAATTAAGTAAGTATGAAGCTGATAATTTTTAAAGAGGGTACAGTTGTATGTTGGGGGAGGAATTACTTAGTGTTTATGTTTTGTAGTTGGGTTCTTCATGCCTAATGATGAACAAGTTTCGGCTAAAGGTATTTATTTGTGATATGTGTGTGTGTATTTATTGGGTTATATGATTTGCAGTGTTACCGTGTATATGTAAATAAATAAATAAATATATATAAATAAATATATATATATATATATATATATATATTCTATGATTTGAGTTTTGGAAAAGTTAAATTATGAATGGAAAAAGAAAACCATGGCTATTCTGTTGATGTGCGACATGTACGATGTAAAGTTTTGGTCATATGTGTATGTTCTGTCACAGTTGTTGTTGTTCTGTTCTGTATTGGATTAATTGCTGCAAAATATATTTGATTGAAGGATGTATGGTGCATTTGAGTTGGTAGTAAGCAATAATTTTTCAGGTTATGATTTTAAACAAAGGGAATTTTCTTTTGCTTATAATTCATGGTTTAATTCTGCTGTTTAGGAAAGAGTTTATTGTTTTTTAGTAATTGTCAAATTAAAATATGGCTATGGATTGGAAGATAATATATGGCTTTTAAGGATTAAACTATAATGAGATTACGTTTTTGATTCTTAGGGAAAATGACATTTGAAAGCTTGCGGTAATTTATAAAATATGGATTTGTATGGCTGAATTTTTAAGCATAAAATGGATTTATGTAAGTATATTAAGTATTAACGTGAAGTTTATTAAATCTATTTTTTTATGGTTTTAAATTGATTTTGCGGGATTTAAGAAGATTAAAGAAGACATAATGTTAATTTGGCTATGTTAATAAGGCGTGTAAATTATGTATGTCTTGGGCTTTTTAATAAGAAATTTTATAAGCATATTAACTTACTTTAAACTTTGTCAAATGTATTTTATAACAAGTGTAAAATAAATATTGGATATAAGTAACTCATAAGTTTTATATATATACTAACTTAAGGTATATTAAACCTATATATAATAATACCAAGTTGATTTAAATTAGAATTTATATGATTCATAAAAAAATGAATTTTAAGGAGGTCCTTTCATAAAGGATTAAGGGTAAATATTTTAAAATTTACTACATTAATTAACTATCTTACTAAATGAATTATTATACTTATAATTTATTAATTTGAAATGTACTAAATTTTTCTTTTCTAATAAATAAGTTTATTTAACTCAATATTTAAATGGTTAGTCTTAATAAAAAAAGATTGTTTCTTAAGATTTTAAAAGAAAATAATTTAAATGAATAGATTCTCTCATGAATAATATATATATATATATATATATATATATATATATATAT
>CANYBF010374147.1:0-18195 GCA_948192965.1 Dalechampia spathulata
ATATATATATATATATATATATATATATATATATATATATATATATATATATATATATATATATATATCATCATCATCATAAACATATCATCATAAATCAATTAACATGAATACCATGATATACATTATCATAACTCATAAAATATCCCCTAAGAAAATCATATTTAAATTTAACTTAATCATTCATGTCTATATTAAATAAATAAATAAAATGAAACACATAATCACGTGTTAAAATTTAAGGTAAGGTCATACTTATTTGCTGATCCAGTTATTAAGGAATCAGCTAAAAAATACAATCCTGATTTTTTCATTCCCTTAAAAAAATTGCAGTGATTTGTGTTAAAATTTCCTCTAAATCACATAATATCAAAAATTAAATATTCATTTTTAATTTATAACTTTAATTCCATTATTAATAACTTACTATTCACATTAACATATGCATTCCCCTGAATAACAATCATTTAAATAAACAATTAAAATGTACTTATCATAACTTAATATAAATTAGAAAATCACCTCAATATTTATAATTATATCACTATTCATAATTACTGCATCATTATTCATATCTGTTAAACTTTCCTGCATATAATAAAAACTCTTTTATTATCGATACATTAATTAGTCCTTATCTTATATACATTCTATGTTCCTAACTTATTCCTTATTAACATCATATACTAATCTTGTATTATATCATGAATAAATAGCTTAACAGCTTCTTATTAATACATCATTCTTATATTTGGTTGCTATATATAATAATCCACTAATATCTATTAATACTTACTCAATATCCTTATTAATATCATCACTTAATTATATAACATTTAACTATCATCTTATAACTTCTTATATCATACTTATTAAACCTTTAATAACTATAAATCTCACTCATTAACATAAATATTATTTATTTTAAATCCTTTAATCTTCTGATACAACTATAAATATAATGCCTTATCATATCTTATTTAATAATTACTTAATTAACATCTTACCCCTTTTTAATATCACTGCTATTTAACCCCTTTTTCTTGCACCAATCAATCACTTAATTTAATGTACAAATATTCTTCAAGTTATTATTTCAACCTTAAATTCCAAATGTTCAATCATATATCATATACCTTTTGAACTTTACTTTATTACCATCATTTAATAAACCACATGTCCTTTACTTATTTATTTAAATATCAATATCAATCCTATAATAAAATCACTTTCAATATCCACATGTATTAAACTTATGTATTAATATTAAAATCAACCTTAAAATAAAAATACTTTTAAGATCACAAGTCACTATTCGTAACATTATCCTTTTCAACTTTATTTTAATCCATCCAAGATAATTATCCATATAATTCCTTATATTCTATTTTTTCAAGTAATTCATAATAATTCCAAAGAATTATTTTCATGCTTATCTTATTATCTATTGCAAATCTTATTGAATGGTCATCATTAAATCATATACTATCTTACTTTATCCTTCTTTCCAAATCAATAAAAACCATGTCTATTTAATTTATTTTATATCATTTAATACTTATTTCAATAAACTTCTTATAATATTTATCATACTTAATTAATAATTCCATTTTAGTACTAAATATGAAATTTCCACAAGTTTCATAACATACCTCTCCTTTAACTTCCATTTATGTCATCAATTTTAGGTCTTAGTAAAATAATTTTATACCATTATTTAATTTCTCTATTAATCTATTAATAACACTTAACTCAATTAATTAATTGATCATTTGAACTCTCAACAACATCATAATCATATACTTCCAAATTATCCCATCTAGCATATTAAATGCTCTTTTTATCCTTACTCATATAATATATTATATGCCTTAATTCTTAGCCATAGAATTATATTATCATCATAGAAATCATTTTTCTTATCCTTTAATTATTAAGCTTTAAAATCATTAGCAACTTCACTAATTAAATCTTAAATCATCTTATAACTTAAATTAATTTATCTTGTCTTAATTAATCACTTATGAATCTTACCAAACCTTTAATTAAGCCTTTTAACTAACCATTTTGATCATATTCATCCTTGAACATTCGTTTTTGATGAAAAAAAATCATAACACCACCCACATACACTCAACAATCCACTATTTTCATCATTTTACAATACTAATCAACTAAAATATCTAACCAAAAGCTAAAAACTATTAAATCTACAACCAAAAAATTTGGCCATATCATTATTTTGCTCAAAATAATTCTGCCAAAACATAAACATATCCTAAAATGCATGGATCTAATGAATCAATCATCAATAACACTAAATGAAACCTCACCTTTAAATAAACAAGTCAAAAATCAAATAAAACTTCACTACCATATGCTAAATCACCCAATCCACAAGGATCTCTTTATAATAACTTATTTTCCACCCTTACATCTACATGCATGTACCTTAGAAGTAAGATCCATCAAGAAAAATTAAGGTTAAACATAAAACAAGTTATGGTTTTGCAAGCAACTCATGGATTAAATGGATCTCAACTTACTCTTTGAAATTAAAGAAGAGGATGGTTTGGTCACTTCTTAAAACAAGAAGATTCATGAAGACTTCGGCCAAAAATTGTATGAAATGCAAGTTTCTAGTTTGAACTTGAAGAATATCATGTGAAATACAAGAAAATGTTACTGTTTTTAGCTTCCATGAACAAGAATACTTCACCCTCCTCTTGAACATAAAAAAATGAAGTTGTCTTGATCATTTCATAAGGTTAACGTATGGATTTTGTAAAATACATGAAGATTTGAGAAGAAAAAGATGAAGAAAATGGAGCATCTTTTTGTATTATATGGAGGTAAGATGAAAGAAGAAGAAGATGATAAGAAAGTGTTGAAAATACAAGAGAAAAGATGAGGATTTTCGGCCAAATGAGCGAAAATGAATATTATGGACTAACAAAGAGGATAAAAATGTATGGAAAGAGGGATTTAGGTGTAGGACCATCAATCATGTCCTCATGTGCCAATAAAGCCCTAAATATATACCATTTAATTTGGAATACATGAATAATAATTATTTTCAAATACTACTCACATATTTTATTCATCCACTAACACATCCTCCAATAATAATTAAAATATAATTATTTTCAAATCCTACTCATATATTATCCACATAATCATTTATTTATTTATTTACCTTCATATATTTATGTATCATCTTATTTTCATAATTCCTTTTAATGATATAATAAATTAAACTATTTAATATTCGTTACATTACATGTCTAATTAATACTTAAATATTATTTTTATTTACTTATTTAATACTCATTTATTTTATTTAAACACTTCATTAATCATTAAACTTATTTATCTCTATACGTCTAATTATACATGTATATATATATATCATACATATAATTTATTTATAAGATCCTTAATCATACTTAATTATTAAATTATACATACTCCAAATTCAATCATAATTAATCTTATTTCCTCAATTGCATGCATTTTCATGCATATGTAAATTATCATTCCTTAATGTACATGCATTTATCGATCGCCTTAATTAAATACGTTAAATTTTATCATGCGTATTCGACTTAATCTACTATCAAATTATTGTAATTCCTGAATCCTGACAAATATTTCTTATCGTCATCATAATATTTATGAACTACCACCTCAAAATGCGTAATTTTCCATAATTCCACGTCATCGTCTAATTTTTAATCATATAAAAAATAATTTTCATCTCTCGAATCATTAATTTTGTTCGTGGTAATGAAGTCTACCTTTGATCTAATTGTTTAAGTAAATTTTATATCTAGAAAATTTCTAATTTTCATATGATTTAATATTTATCTCCTTGTTTGTCTCTGACTACACTTTACTTAAATTAGTAGAGCATAAATATCGCTACCTACTAATATTAGATAGGGTATTCATATCATCACCTATCGATCGGGGATAAGGTATCAATATCACTACTTATCCTTTCTTAGGTAAGGTATCAATATCACCACCTACCATCTTATTGGTAAGGTATCAATATCATCACTTATTAGTTTCATCATAAGAGGATAACTGTGACATCTGGTTGGTGAAACATGCTCCTGTAGCATGATTAATAAAAACTATATACTTAGGAATTCATTAATCAATGTATAAAAGAACTATGATAAAAATTATTTTTCTTTATCAATAGAATATATCCGGTTCATTTTCGTTGCAATTGGTTTTATAACTTGTGCCTTCAATATTACATATTGTATACCTCATTCATGTACTGTATATGGCATGCCATCTAAAGACCTTCCTATATAAACAACACTTATAATAGTTATATATGCCACACATCAAATATTTATAACATCTCTGCTAAATTTACAAGTATAAAATATTTTATTGCCTATAATTATACAATGATAGTTGCGCTATCAAAAATGTTAACTAGGAATTAGTTGTATTATAGGAATATGTTATATTATCAAAAATATATTTTGAGGATTGTACGAGGCTCGAGTATCTTGATTGCCCTGGTGCTTTATTAATTCGGTCGCCTCTCTAGACTACTTAGACTTCCGTTCATCAAATAATAAATGTTAAGTATAAAATGTTAGAGAAAAACATGATTAAAAGGTAATGAAAACATTTAAAAATTTTTGTAAAACACATTTTTCATGCATCTATGCAATCATCACTCATTAAAACACAGTAAAGAGGATATGACATAAGATAACTTACATGAATGTCGGTCTCCTTCAATCTTGTTCGTTAGAAAAGTTATAGCAAACTTTTCTAATCCCTAATGTAAAGGATCTACAAACTATCCATACAAGCATATAATTAGATTATTAATCAAAATTGCAAAATTTATTTCAGAGACTAGTAGAAACAAAAACGGAAGAAAAAATAGATTCTTGAATCAAATCCAATGAGCTTGATCTTAAAGGATTGAATTATATAACTTGTGCTTTGCTTGGATTTTCTTTTTTTTTTCTCCAAAAGAACATGAGGAAGAAGAAGGAGGCAGAAAGATATGTTTCTATAAACCTAAAATCACATTTTAATTAACATAATAGGGCTTAGGTAGTACTAGGGCTGATTGGATAGTTTATATGTCATGACACATAAGTTGACTTAATCCAGTCAACATATGATGTGTCTAACACATTCTAAAACCCCAATTAGGCATATGATAATCACATGTCCATTCTTCTTTAGTCAAGTCATGCATGTGCAAGTCATGTGGCACATGCACATGCATAATCATGTGTATGGCATGTGCATTACTCATGTAAACTTGTATCATGTATATCTAGAGTTCCACTCATCAGAATTACATGATCCTAATATTAAATTGAAGCTCTTTTTATGCTCTATCTAAGAAACATAAAAATTCAAACTAACTCATAACCTTGAAATAATACCTCATATTGAGTCAACACATATTCTCTTAATTTCTAATTTCCTAACTTCTATATGTGACCTTTTGGGTTCTTAATGTATTAGTAACATATTAAAATATTATTCAACATCATTTAATAACATTATATATAAATTATGAGTGGCTTTTAGTCACACATCATAATTACCAAAATGTCAAGAGGTCATTAGTTTGACTACAACTCTTCCACATCAGATACTGCTACAATGAACTCCTTTAACCATCCATTATCTTACTTAGGTTTGAGTATAGATTAATGTTAACTTAATACATGAACAAACATGTTAGATCATGTCATAAACTTGATGTTTCATGTATATAATATTTATTCCTAAAATGCCCCTATGAACTTATTCACTTCTAGGCATTCCTCTTTAGCCAGAGATCTTACAATCAAAGAATACTACATGCATCATTAAGATAAAACGCTTACATTTAATCCGAGGTGGTGAATCCTTTGTTGATATACAAATATCTTTAACTACTTTATACTATACCTAACCTCTTAACTATGAACATCTTCTATGGAGGAATAAAGCACACAAGTCAAAGTATAGTAATCCATAGTTAAGATAAATTTGATATCTCAAGTATAAGGATACTTGCACTATTGATATGAGTAAGATATATATTTCATAAATATAGATTAATAATCCATATGAAATCTCATTGATAAGGCCTCTAATAAACCAATACTGTACTGGTCATTAACATGCATACTTTAGATAACTTATGTTATAGTGAATGAGAATTAGCCCTTAACGAAAGTATAACATGTACTGATCTATCTACATTAATAATTTCTAATCTTATTAATACTATAATCAGGGCAATTTAGATATTGAACATTTACATACAATAAGAATCTCATATCATAAACTCTTTATGAATTTCCCTTATACTATTATAATACCTTGGACTTCATTATTTAGTTTAATACTCTAAGTAAAACAAGTATATAAATATTACACTTAAATAATGAATAATACCTTTTATTAATTAAATATTCAATTATACATAAAACATGATGCTTTAGAGCATACACTAACAAACTCTTACTTGTGCTAGAGCTAATCATTCATGAACTTCAACCCTATTGAAGCTACATGCCTATCATGGTTTCTTTGTGTTATTGCCTTAGTAAGAGGGTCCACCATATTTTGTTATGTGAAAACTCTATTGACCTTTACTTTTCCTCTGTTAATGATCTCTCTAATCAAATGGTATCTCCTGAGTACATCCTTAGACTTCTGATATGACCTAGGCTCCTTTGCTTATGCTATAGCTCCATTATTATCACATAATAGATGAATAAAACTAGCACTCTAAGGAACCACTCCAAGTTCATCAATGAACTTCTTGATCCAAACAGCTTCTTTAGCTACATCTAATACTGTAATGTACTCTACCTTTATAGTTAAATCTATTATAGTTTCTTGCTTGGAACTCTTCCAAATGATAACCCTACCATTCATTATGAACACATAACCTGATTATGATTTATAGTCAACTTTATTTGATTAAAAATTGGTATCAGAATATTCAGTTATCTGTAAATCACCTTCTCCATATACCAAGAACATGTCCTTAGTTCTTCTCAAGTACTTAAAGATATTATTAATAACCGCCCAATGTTCCTCTCTATAATTGGATTGAAATCTGCTCGTAACACTTAAAGAGAATACTACATCAGGTCTAGTACATAACATAGTATACATTATGGATCCAATTACAGAAGTATATGGAACTTTAGTCATGTGAACTTTCTCCTCTTGTGTCTTTGGACACCAGGACTTAGAAGGATATTTCGCTAAACCACTTTAGCACTTTATCTATGTATGTAAACTATGAAAGACTAATAAGCTTCCTTGATTTATCTCTATAGATCCTTATGCTTAAAATATAAGTAGCTTCTCCTAGGTCTTTAATGGAAAATTTTTTGGATAACTAAACTTTTTCTTTTCTAAAAAAGATGTATAATTTCCTATGAGTACTATGTCATCTACACATAACACTAGGAAAGTAATTACACTCCCACTAGCTTTCTTATAAATGTAATATTCATCAATATTTTGAATGAAGCCAAACTCTGTAACTGCTTCATCAAAATGAATGTTCTAGCTTTAAGATGCTTGCTTCAATTTATAAATGGATCTCTAAAGTTTACAAACTTTATTATTATCAGTGGATATGAAACCATTAAGTTGTATCATATACACTTCTTTAAGCATATTTCCATTAAGGAAAGCTATCGTCATATCCATTTGCTATATCTCATTATCAAAATGAGCATTAATAGACTATAAGATTCTAATGGATTTAAGCATAGCTACAGGAGAAAAGGTCTTATCATAATCAATTCCTTGCTTCTGTCAATAACTTTTTGCTATTAAGCAAGCTTTATAGGTAACAACATTACCATCCATGTCTATCTTCTTCTTAAAGACCCACTTGCATCTAATGGCTTTAATCCCCTTAGGTGGATCAACAAAAATCCAAACTTGGTTTTCAGACATAGAATCCATTTAGACTGTATGGCCTTAAACCATAAGTCACATTCT
The DNA here is from genome assembly GCA_948192965.1 of Dalechampia spathulata. NCBI lineage: Eukaryota > Viridiplantae > Streptophyta > Magnoliopsida > Malpighiales > Euphorbiaceae > Dalechampia > Dalechampia spathulata. The sequence goes on from CANYBF010374147.1 coordinate 8,014, forward strand.
GAACTCTTCAGAACTACCTCATAATCTAAAGGTTCATCATTCTCAACTAATAAGACTTCCTTGTTTTCATGAGTAAGGAATCCATACCTCTCAAGTATAATTCTAACTCTAGTTGAGTTTCTGAGATCTTGTGCTACCATAGGAACTATTTCTACATCATCATGTAGAATATCAGTAGGATCGATTAGTTAATTTACTTCATATCATGGCTATTGAACTTCATCAAGTTCAACCTTACTCCCATTATCTCCTTTTAAAAGAAACTTTTTCTCTAAGAAGATAACATGCTTTGAAACAAACACCTTTTTTTCCAAAGGATGATAAAAGTAGTACCCTATGGTTTCCCTAGGATAACTCCCAAAATAGCATTTGTTAAATTTAACATCCAGCTTATTTGAAATTATACTTTTCATAGAAGTAGTATAACCTTAAACCTTCAAATAAGAAAGCATAGGTTTCTTGTTAAACTACATCTCATATGGAGTAGAGCCAACCGATTTAGATGGAACTCTATTCAAAATATGTACAACAATCTCTAGTGTATAGCCCTAAAATGATTTGGGTAAGTCTGCAAGGCTCATCATGGACCAAACCATATATAATAAAGTTCAATTCCTCCTTTCTAATATGCCATTAAGTTGTAGTGTATATGGAGGTATCCATTGAGATAATATCCCATTATCTCTAAGATAGTTCAAAAACTCTTGGTTTAAGTATTCACTACCTTGATTTGATTAAAGAGTTTTAATACTCTTGCTAAGTTATGTTTCTACTTCATTTTTGAACTCTTTTAACTTTTAAAAAGCTTCAGACTTGTACTTCATCAAGTATAAACATCCATGTCTTGATTAATCATCAATGAATGTAATTAAGTAGTTTTATCCACCTTTTGCATGTATAGACATAAGACCACATACATCTGAATGTATGAGTTCTAATGCTTGCTTGGCTTTTTCACCTTTTCCTTTAAAAGGGTGATTTTATCATCTTGTTTAATAAACAAGATTCACATGTTTTATATGATTCAAAATCAAATGAACCTAAATTGCCAAGTTTATATAATTTGGACATGCGAATGTTGTTTATATACCCAAGGCAACAATGACATAAATAAAGTGGATTAGGACAATCATTTTTAATCCTTTTAGTTTGAACATTGTAAATGAAGTTTGAATTATCCAGTATAAAAATTCCATTTTCAACATTTGCCAAATAGTAGAATATACCATCTTTGAAAATAAAACATCCACTACCATTAATGCCAATATTATAGCCTTGTTCTATTAGATAAGATATTGAGATAAGGTTCTTACATAAACTTGGAACATAATAACAATTATTAAGTTCTAAATTTAAACCAGAAGTCAAATGCAAAATATAATTTTTGATTTCTAATACAATAACCCTTGCTCTGTTAGCAACACGAATGTCTGCATCACTCCTATTTACCTTCCTCCTCTTGCTTAGTTGTTGCAAATCGTAACATATATGAGATGCACCACCAGTATCTAATACCCAGATTTTATTATTAGAAATAACATTGGAATTAACCTTAATTACATGTATACCTAAAGTAGCAAGATGATCCTTCTTGAGTTGCTCTAAATATACCTTGTAGTTCCTCTTCCAGTGGCCATCTTTATGATATGGAAGCGAATGCCCTTAGGGGCCTTCTCTGCAACCTTTGCTTTTACCACACCATCTTTTGGCTTAAGAGCTGGCTTTTTGCCATTCTTCTTAGAGGAGCTTACTACCATAGCCATCTTAAAGCTTTTCTTGTTGGCATCTTAAGCATACCTCAACAAATTGACTAGATCTAGAATAGAAGTTTATTCCTTATTCATTTAATAGTCAAGGATAAAATGCCCATAACTATCAGACAATGATTATAGAATAAGATCTACTACCAACTCTACTTAAAGGGTAAATCTTAAACCCTCAAATCTTTTAATGTATCCTTGCATCTTTATGCCATGTGATACAATAAATGCTCCCTCAGCCATTATGCACCTAAATAGTGCTTTTGAGAGATTGTATATCTCTATCCTCGCCTTTTCTTGAAAAAGGATCCTAAGATACTCAATCATGGCACGAGAGTTCATAGTCTCACACTCCTTTTGGAGATCACTCTCCATAGCACTAAGCATGATACTACTAGCTATTTCATCCTTCCTCTTGAACTTAGCATATGCTTCTTTCACAGCAACAAAGGCATTAGTAGTAGGTGGGTGTGGATAGGCTTGATCCAAAATATGAGCTATCTATTTGTCTTTTAAAATTATTTTGATTTGGTGAATCCAATAGATTAATAGATTAATAAGTATGAGCCTTTCATACTTTCATTACAAGCAATGTAACTATGTAACTTATCACACCCCGAGCGATGGGATATGCTCCTGTAGTATATTTATTAATCCTCTATGATAGGAAATTAATAATTGCACTACAAGGGACATTTAACTTAGTTAATTAATCTATAATTAGTTGAATAATTTTAAATGCATCAAAAGCAAACATTAACAATCCTATCATATATGCATCATAATATATCAGATACTAACCTATGCCACTCATAAACATGTTTCAAAATTTGTACATCATAAGATAAAACTACATTAAGTCATCATGCCAATTTCAAGTCCTCTGTGGCTCAATGAAACAAACCCATTATTACTCTGTGATTCCATATAGGAATCCACCTTTATGATTTTGTGTGGAAATCTAACTATGTGGCCCAATACGTATCAATAGCAACTCTATTCAGCTTTGTAATCATCCCATCCTTATACCTCCCCATCACCATGACATGCAATGATTATGTAAGAATAAGCGAATGTAAATTTCATGATGCATAAGCATGCTTTATGTGATAAAATGAATATAAATTTAGTCACATGTCATCATGCATTCATGAAATGTTCCTTCAATGGACCAATTATTGGTCGTAGAACACTAGCACAAACCTGTAATTGATTTTCCTTTATCCAAACCCCTTGGTGACAATGTAAATCTTCTTTCAAACCACTTATAACATTGTAAAGTATTCATACTTAATAAAAGAGGCAATTCATATAAAGATTAATGTCATATTCCATTCTTTCAATCATTTCACATGTAAGTCTAAGACTTAACATAATTAAGCAATCATAAAAGGATTCCTAATATTGTTTAACTAATACACATATAATGAACATATAATTTAAGGAGATAATTAGTAACATAAGAGGTTTTCAACATTTCATGGATTAGGATTATAGAGGTCTAATTCATCAACCAAAATTCTTAGTGAGCATGTTTTATATGTCTGATATATCACATCATATCATCATAATAATGTAATATCAATTTGTGCATTTTAATTAACCTTTATTATCATCTAATATTCCAAATATATGCTATAATGAGCCATATAAGGTTACTGAAGATTTGGACCTTGAGATTTTGAGGTCCAGTTCAAGGTATAAAAATCCAGTATGTGTATTATGCGAAGAAAAAGCTACTGCAATTTTGGACCCTGATGTCCAACTTGAGGTACAATTTTCTAGCCTTATGAATTCCAAAATTGAACATGCTTTAATCAATCACTAAAAATGTTACAATAATCAACTTAATTAAGATCATACTTTATACTAAAATAAAGTACATTTAAATAGGTTTTACTCTAATATTTAAATTTCAACAATCAAGTTCACATGGTGAATTACACTAGCATTTAATAATAGAACATCATAATATTCATTAAACATATGCTGCCTTAATGTAATAGTCAGTATTGTGTTAATTATTAGGCCAAGTAAATAACCAAAAAATAGACCAAGTCTTATACCATCATAAATTAAACTTAAATGGCTTTCCAACAGTATATTCTACATCCAAAAACTCAATCATGAAGATATACAATACAAACATTTAAAACAAGTTATCGTATCAAGTACAAAAACATTTTGCTCATAAGGAAAAGTTTGCATTGCATGAATATTTTGACTAAGTAAATCATCTTATAACTGAATGATGCCTATGCCATTATAAATTAGACTTAAAGAGCTTTCTAATGGTATGTTACATGTTAAAAAAATCCATCGATAAGGTTTTCCAAAATGTAATTTTTCCCAAGCTAAAAATCTAGTCCTTATTCATATGACATGCTGCCTTATTGTAATGGTCAATATTACATTAATGTTTAAGCTAAGAAAATGACCTTTAAATTAAACAAGTTGTATACCATTAAAAATTAGACTCAAAGAGCTTTTGAATGGTATATTGTATGTCTATGAACTCTAACATTAAGATGGTCAAATTATAGTTTTCCATAGTCTCAAATTCTAGTTTTTTTTTATATAAGAGCAATGCACATTCTTCTAATTAATGCAACCACTCAATGCTAGTGAAATAAAGTTGACTTATATGACTAAAACAACTTGCTTTTAACATATAATAATCTTCCATCATTCTAAAATCAAAGCAGTATTCAAAATTTAAGGAACTAAACGATAATGTTAGGATATGAACCAACATGAAATGCAACGACACACATATCAACACACAAGCTCCTAAACCATCAACACATTTGGCAACTCTTCAATTCAACATCTAAACTCAAAATTCTAGTACTCCATAATGCTTGAAACCATCATAGTTTCCATCTCCAACAAACTCCAAATCACACGCAAACTAGTAGCAAAGAGGAAGAAAGGATGCATGCATTCAAGGCAGTTTTCATTCCATAAATTTTCCAGCAACAACCACAAGAACAACAAAAGAGAAAGAAGAAGAAAATGCATAGAAAGAGTTAATAAAGCTTTCTTAATACTAACTAACCTCCCTTGCTAAAATTCTTCAATAACCACACTTAAAATCACACTAACCAAAGAGCATAATGAGTTGATTTCAAGAAGAGACAAGAGAGTAGAAGAAAAAAATGATGCAAAAAGGAGTCCAACAACTTCTAACACCTTCTACATAACCTCATCAAGAGCTTAATTCATACACCATCACATGCATGATACCAAATGGAGAAGACTTGTTTAAGAAAGGAATGGTGAGAGCATGGAGGATGGAATGGTGCGTAGAAAAAATAGAAAAAGGACATTCCTTTTAGAGAAATTGGTCCACTATTAGGATTACATGCAATCCACCAATTTACAGCCTTCACCACTAACTTATTTTCCAATTATTTAAATAATGCTAAAGCTAATACACCTAATATGATAATACTCTATTAGGTAATATAAAATACATCAATGCATAACCTAAACCTATGTATATAGTATAGTATAGTATATATGTATATTTATATATATACTAGTAATAATAATTAATATAATACTTATTTATTCCAACTTTTAATTTATTATGAAAAGAATTAAGGAATATACATATAATTTATTTATTTAATATTTTTATGTATTAATTAATTAAGCGTGACTATCATATAAAATTTAGCTGTATCTACATACATATATATATATATATATATATATATATATATATATATTCACGTACACATATATACACAAATCACATATTCATTTAAATAAATAAAACCAATAAGCACATTTTATGTATTATGTCTATATGCTTTAATCATTAATACCACACATTATAAATTCATAATAATTATTTATACAAATTAACATTCAATGCAGCTCACTAATCCATATCATGTATATGTATATTTATACGAATATGTGTATATTTATATGAATATCAAAATTAACACATATGTAGAAGCATATGCACTATAATTACACTAAGCATTTTTCACAATCATATTTCATGTAACATATAAGACATCATTCTAAAATTTCATCAAAGCATGTCAATAATCATCTTAAAATACTTTCTTTCTATCAGTCCTTCATGTGTATCTGATCGATCAAACATTCATCACCACTTAATGCTAAAATTTCATTTAATTGCATGCTTCATTCATTATATTACATAATATGATCAATGCACCTAAATATGGTACGTGTGTGGATGTGATAACTCTCTTACCCTAAATTAGAAATTTATCCTTGAAACTCTAACCTAAGTTACTTGTAAACAAGTGAGGATATTTTTTTAAAAAAATGATTCTCGTTCCCATGTTGCTTCTTATACTTTATGATGATTCCATAATACCTTAACTAACAAAATCCATTTTTTCCTCAACTACTTTGTTTCCTAAGCCAAAATTCTGATATGTTCCTCACTGTAAGATAAGTCATATTAAACTTCTACACTCTCTGTTGGTATTACATGAGAAGGATCAAATGTATACGTTTATAGCATAGAAACATGGAAAACATTCTAGATTCTGTTGAGTTTTAGAGGCAAAGCCAAACAATAAGCTAAAGGTCCAACTTTCTCTAAAATCTTGTAAGGACCAATAAACCTTGGATTAAGTTTTCCTTTTTTACCAAATCACTTGATCTTCTTCCATGGAGACACCTTTAGAAATACCTTATCCCCAATATGATACACAATATCTCTTTGCTTCAAATTTTTATTGAACTTTTTTTGATCTGTTATTGCTTTTAACTGCCCTTTAATAAATTTCACTTGTTTCTCTGCTTGTTGTATTAAGTCAAGTCCTAATAATTGTCGCTCTTCAACCTCCTCCCAATTAAGTGGAATTCTATAGTGTCTACCATACAATGTTTCATATAGTGCCATCTGAATGGTTGACTAGAAACTCTTGTTATAAGTAAACTTGATAAGAGGAATGTACCTATCCCAACTACCAGCTCATTTTAACACACATGCTCGTAGTATATCCTCTAAAATCTAAATGACCCGCTTTGACTGTCTATGGTTCTGAGGATGAAATATAGTTCTGAAGTTGATACGGAACCCAATGGAAAGTATGCCATAAACCCTCACGTACCTAAGATATAGCTCCAATGGTAGAATAAACCCCCACCCGATTGAACCCCTAAACTAGCAAGTATTGAAATGCAAATGATAAGGCTTAATAGAAGAAGAGAAAACGTCATAATTAAATTGATAAGTTCACCCTAATTCCTAATACAATTAGAAGAAAGCAAATCCTCACTTCCTAACTAAATACATAAACTGCATAAAGCATAAGAAAGACCAAAATTGGTTCTGTATATTGAATGATAATTGAAAGGTCATGAATAGGTTTACATAAGCTTCTATTTATACTAGTTTCTAATCCTAGTCCTTCAAGGATATGGAAGTCTAATCCAAGGAGGACTTGATTTTCTATTCCTACTCTAACTTAAATGATAAATAAATAAAATAAAATAAAATAATGGTATAATACATGGAAATTCGTATAAGTTAATTAGGCTACTAATTGGCCTAGCTTCCTTTCCTTATTGGGTCCTCAACAGGCCTAACTTATGGCCCAACATGCCTAACTACTCCATAGGCTTTTGAAATAAGGCTATGGCTTCATAATTAGACCCAAATGGCATCCTTTAGACTCCATTCTCTTTTAAATTCACCCCAAGGAATATTATGGCCTTAGGCACCTCTTTAAGCTCCAAATAGCACTTGTAGAAAGTCTGTTCTTGTAGCTCCATTGTTATTTGTTCTTGAATAAATATGTTCATAGCTACTTTAAATTTATTGGCTTGTGACCTTATGACTGGACCAGTTGGAAGAGTTAGTGGATCTTCTTTCAAGCTCCTTGTGTTCTCTTGAATCCCATGTAGAACTGTATCATTATGGATGAGAATCATGTATGCAAAGAGCTAGTACATGAGTTTTATACCACATGTAACTTCATAGGGAACAAGATTGGTAAGATCAAATTTAAGTTATGGGGTAGACCACTAGAGATGACATATGATATGATTGAGGATGCCATTGAGTTAGCCCAGCACGGTTTCTCATCCACACACATTAATTTTAAGCCTAAGACCTTTTAGACTGAGCTCACAGGGGGTGCCTTAGCTTTTGATACTAGAAATGCCCATAACTTGCTAATTAGAGATCCTGTCTTAATCTTGCTTCATAAATTCATGGTTATCTCTGTCTTTGCTAAGACAGAGAATAATAAGGTTTCCACACAAGAACTCTTTCCCTTATGGTGCATGCTTAATGGACATGATTTTTGCACTATCTTCCATATCATGAAAGGGTTCATGAGGATGGCTAAACCACAAAGCAAGAAACTAGGTTTAGGCCACATTATCACTACAATTGCTGATTATTTTGATATGGACTTCATTGACCTAACCCTGATACCATCAAAAAAGTTTTCTACCAGATATTTATATGAAGCAAGTATCTTAGATGCTAAGGGCATCTAGTTCAGAGCTTACAGTGACAGGAAGGGCATGAAATAGAGATGCCTAGGCCAAGAGGAGGAGGACAATGAGGACCAAGAGGAAGGTGCTGCTAATCCAGAGGAGTAGACACAAGAGGAGGAGCAACATCAACAATAATAAGTGCTAGAGTAAGGCAACGCTGAGAATGCTGCTCGCCTCGCAAGGTTGGAGGACATTGTTAATGACATACGGTAGGAGCAACGCTACCAAAGGAAGAAAATGCTGAGATTTTTCCAACTCTCAAGCATTCATGTCCCCTCCCCCACTCCATCTCTACCATCCTCTCCCCATTTAATAGGCATTTAAATCTTAACCATTTTTTCTTTCCTATATTTTCTTTCTATGTTTGTTACATTTTCTATATTGAGGATAATGTGTCCTCTAAGTGTACGGATGCTTGTGTGCTTGTGTTTTATTTTCTATGTTTGGTCGTTTGATTATGCTTTATTATTGTTTCCCATTTGTGTGTTTTATTTGAGTGTATACATGTGTGATTTAAGTTCTGCATGCCTTGCTTGATTGAGTTATTGTGTGTTATGAATTGTAATCACTTGAATATGGCATAAGGATTCATTGAAATGAGCATGTTTAACTTGATATCACCTTAATTTGACTAATCCCCTTATAAACTTAGCAAATCACTAGGAGTGAGAAGGCATAAATATTTACCTTAGACAATAAGCCTAATCCTTTTGCGACTACACTAGAAAATAGAACACAACTTATGGAAAATGCATAAGATACATGATATGATCATTTTAAAAAAAAGTGGAAAGTGGAGGAAATGATTAAGAAGAACAAAAAAATTAGAAAAAAAATAATAAAATAATAAGCCAAAAAGGTAAAAGCTAATTGTTCTACTGTCATTAGGGGTGCCCAAAACTGGCCTGAGTGATAAAGAACAGTGCTAGTAGTCATTCGAGTGAAGGTAGTACATTAAGTAACTGGGTACCATCGCTACAAGCATGGGGTATTCAATGAGAAAGACCTACCTCTCAAACAAGTGCTAAACATCAATTTCAAAAGTAAGAAAAGAAAGCAAAACAAAAAGAGAAGTAATAAAAACTTTATGATCCTCATAAACATAAAAGCAAATTAGATCACTTACATTTCAAGTCTAGGCATAAAATGATAAGTTGTGTTGTATTGGCTAGTGCAATTATATGAATGACTAAGCTTAAGTGTCTAAGTTAAACATTTCTACCTTCTCAATACCTAGGGATTTGCTTAGTTTATATGAGGATTATATAAGACGGGTGATGATGGTTAAAAATGTTTACTTTCATTAAATCCAATTACCATATCACAAGTAAATTACAATTCTTCATTGTGTGTATGTTATCTTTGCTTGAGGACAAGCAAAGGCTTAAGGGTGGGGATGTTGATGTGTGCCATCATGCATTATGTTTTAGATGTTTTAAGATGTGAGTCTACATTAATTTCATTATGTTTTGCTTTGTTTTATTTTGTTTTAGTGGAATTTAATGTGTGTGTTAAGTGCATAGTGTTAGAAGAGCAAATAAGAAGAAACAAGGAGTTTTTGTATGGAGAACTAACTCCATAATCATGGCGCTCATTGCCACTAGAATTTTCACAATTGTGGACTCTAACTCCATGATCGTGGAGTCAAGGTAGAGAAGTAAAGAAAGCTACTGGAAAAAACCATGATCATGGACTTCAACTTCACGATCGTGGACTCTCAATTATTGGATAAAATTAAGTGCGATTTGATAGAAGATTGAGTGGAAAACAAGTGGGTTCCTTAGGGGAGCAAGAACAAAAGACTTTAAAGGAGCCTTAATAGGAAATGGAGTCCACATCATTGGAAGATTAGTGGGTAAAGAAATGGACAAACTCAAGATAGGGTAAAGTGTGACCTCCATTCAAGGATTTAAGGGAG
>CANYBF010374224.1:0-20659 GCA_948192965.1 Dalechampia spathulata
TTCTCACTCCCGTGACTTGGAATGCAAAAACGGGGGTTTGAAAGGGTTAGAGCGTGTTTAGGTTAAAGGAAATGAACAAATGAAGCGTATAAAAGAAGCTTAATTTATGCCCGTAAGAGTCAAAAAGTCAAACGGCATAATTCCCTAAAAAGTTACTGTCATGAGTCGTGAAGCCCCATCATGACTCGTGAAGAGCAAATTCCCCCACTGTCACGACTCGTGACACTCTGTCACGACTCGTGACAGCAAAACTTCCAAGGCAAAGCTGTCAAGCATGACTCGTGATGCTCCTTCACGAGTCGTTACAGACACTCTTCCAATGACAATTCACAGTGCATGACTCGTGATGGCCTTCACGAGTCGTTACAGAAACTCTTCTCACGACAGACACAACGCACGACTCGTGATGGCCTTCACGAGTCGTTACAGAGACTCTATTCTTCCTACACTTGGCTTGGAAATAACATGCACGACTCGTGAACTCCTTCACGACTCGTTACAGAGAATTTTTCATCAAATTCCTGCCTTATCAAGCCTCAACTCACCCAAAACATAACTCTATGCTTCCATAACCTAAACCACACGTCTAAACACAATCTTAAGCACAATACTCATCGTCCCTCGTCCAACCGAGAAGACACGCTTCCCAATAAGAGAAGACATGCTTCCCAACAAGAGAAGACACGCAAGGCAAGCATATCAACTCACAAAATACAATATACATCACAAGGCACACAGCACAATGTATTCGTAATATACATCCCTAGCTTGCACTTCAATTCATTTACACATTTATGCATGCCTAACCAAAAAAATACATATACACGCATATGCTCAAACCAACACATTTGGTCCTAACATACATCTACACATAGGCATACATACATACGTACTAACACATTTATACACATAACTCCTAGGGTCTCTAACGTGGGTGTAACATTAAAACCTTTATGGAAAGTCACGTATGACTGTAAAGATTCCTGTACACCCATACCAATTTAAAAACACACATATAAAAACTATACGAAAGCTATGGTACGGTCGTACCACTTGTACAAAACAAAAACTACTGACAAATAAAATTCTTGAGAGCTATGGTACGATCATACTAAAGCAAAGTTACTGGCAAGTAAGATTCTTGAGAGCAATGGTATGATCGTACCATCCATTGGTACACTTGTACTAAACTAAAGTTCCTAATAAATGAAATTCCTAAGAGCATTAGTATGAATGTATCACATATTGGTATGCGCATACCACTCTTAATAAAATAAAGCCAACTTGGTACGGTCAATTGTATACCCGTACCACAAAACACATAAAATTGGTACGCCCGTACCAAGCATAGTAAAGTCAATCTGACTTAGTATGGTCAACCATATGGCTATACCACACAACATAGACAAGTGGTATGCCTGTACCAAACCTGGTACGCCCGTTTTACATATAGAAAAATCATTTTAAAATGCAAATAACTTAAATTGACTTAAACAAAATACACACATTAAAATCCTGAGTTTAACAATCTCTCCTTTTTTTGATGTTGACATTCAATTTAAGTTTAATTTACAAAATCATGACTAAATATATTTGATTTAAAAATCTCCCCTTTTGTTTTAGAAAATATGCCATAAATCAAAAATGATCAATCAAACATAAGGGAAAGTAAAAAATCATAATCAGACTAAAACAACATACATGTTCAGAGTATAAAATATACATAACATGACTAAAATCAGAGCAATCAAAAATACTCAGAACAATTAAATCGATAATCATCAAATATGATATATAATCAAAATGAATACAATGATTAGAGCAATAAATAAAAAAAAGAATGACTATAAAGTCAACTAAAAAACCAAACGTACTAAAAATACAATGAAAGTTATCTCCAAATAACATCACATCTCTAAATAACATCTCTAAACATATCTCCCCCTTTGACAACATCAAAACTATCATTGTGGAGGACTCAGAAGGGGGGATAAATGGCTTTAACAGGAGACTGATAGACTGAAGAGTAATAGTTGTAGTCGTCTAGAACTCCTGGGTCTCAGTGATATGTTGATCTAGGCACTGGTCAATAGAATCAAAACATCTATCAATAGTATCCAGATGATCAAGATGAGTGATGATAATAACAAGCTATTGGGTGATCAACTTAGCAAAAGCAGCAGCAGCTGGATTAGGAGTGGGAGCAGCAGTAGGAGGATCAGGCACTGCAACAGAGGATGACGATCCACCAGTGAAGTGATGCTAATGTTTATGGCTCTAAGTAGGAGTGTCCTCTGAAATGGGTACCTGCAGATGTTGTTTGATCTCCATAGCCTATCATATGTAGAGAATAATAGTATCATTAGGAAGACCCAATGACTAGAGATGCTCAAGACAGCATATGATATACTGAGAATGAATAACAAAATTATGATCAGAATCATATTCACTAAGCATGGAGTGCTCAATGAACAACAAGTTGAGATTAAGACCTTTTGGTCCAGGGGTAGGAGGAGGAGTCAAAAAAGCATGCAGCTGATGGTAAAGATGGTGAATAATGGGACCAAAAAGAATAGACTTGCTAGGCTGCTTCTGAGCACCAACCTCAAGGAAAGAGGTCTAATTGCTAATGCTTAGATTGAATAGGTGTGCCCGTGACCATAGAATGAAGGAAAATTAGGTCAAAGCTGGTAATTGTGTCATTAGACTCTGATGGCCTAAAGATCAAATAAATAGATCAGTCTATGATAGTAATATAAAGCAAGAGACTTAAGGCATGATGCCTTTAGTCTTAAAAGACGAAAGGGAGTATGAAGGGCAATCTCCCTCTAGAAGTCATCGTAATCGAAGATGGTAGATTTAGTATTTATAATGCCCTCAGTAGTGAAATTAAAGATAATATCAAACTCTAACGGAGAAAGAGTGTAGAGTTTGCAGAAAAGTCTAAAGTTATAAAATTAGACATATTGAGTTAAAAAGACTAAAGAAACCTGAGTGTCACATACTGGATATAGTGATTATCCAGAAAAGTGAAGTTTAACCAACTGACACTGGCCAAATATCATAGAACATCAGCCTTCAATCTAACCTGTCAGAGAGTAGATCGACACGTAAAACAAGAGTGAGAGAAAATTTTTTCACTTAAAACGGTCTGACAAAGGACCTGAGCAGAAGTCCTAGGGCCAGAATCAGAAGCGACAGGGCATTTGACTCGACGTCCTTAAGACGAAGAGCCACCACGAGCATGAGGAGCTGACATTTTGAAAAACAAGAATTTTTAGCTAAAAAATAGATTTTTCAAAATTCGATTATTTTTGAAAAATATGAAAAAAAAATCAACCTGTACAAAATTCAATAAAATTTGATACACAGAATCATAAAACAATCCTAAGAAACTAACTCTAAAGAACCTAAGGGTAAAACACCCTAGATTTAGTAAACAATTAAAAAGTAAAACTGATTGAAAACTAAATAAAATAGTAAAAAATTAAAAACTGAAGATTATGAAGAAAACCAACCAAAAATTAAGAGTAGGATTGTGGGCAAGTGAATTTCTAGTGATTTGGGACAGATTTGAGGGATTTTGGTGAGGATTTGAGAGAGAAATCGAAGAAAAATGGTTTGAGGTAACCGACGGTTATAAGAAAATTAGGTTTAAATTAAGGTTTTTAGGTCACGTATGGGCGTACCGCATTGGCATATGGCCGTACAGACCTAAAAAGCCTGAAAAATTACCATCATGTATAGTTGTACCATTGGGATATACGACAGTATGAGGCCATTCGGCTAAAATTTGAAGTTTTGAAAATTAATGTGGTACTGGCATACAAAATCCATGTACGACCATACCAGTAATTGAGTGAAAATTGAAATTTTAAAGTTGAAAACCTTATGGGCATACCAAAACATGTACGACTATACCAAAACATGTATGACCATATCGAATATGAAGGAATTTTTCTTTAAGGATCCGTATGGACGTACTAGATGTTGTACGATTATACATACCGGAAAATTCAGAAAAATTTAAAGAGTTATGGAGAGATTTATCAAACTTTCTAAAGTCCATCAATCATGCCTACTTCAAAAAAGAATCATCTATCATCCTTAGCTCATGTTTGATGAAGTTTAAACATTCTTCACTAAGGGGTTTCATAAAAATGTCAGCTAATTGGTGAGTTGTATCAGCAAATTCTAATACAACCTTCCCTTTTTGCATATTATCATGCAAGAAATGGTGCTTAATATCTATGTACTTAGTCATAGAATGCTAAATGAGATTCTTAGGCAAGTTTGTAGCAGTAGTGTTATCACATTTAATCGAAGTGCATGAAACATAGACATTGTAATCCCTCAATTTTTATTGAATCCATAATATTTAGGCATAACAACAACCTGTGGATATGTATTAAGATTCTGCAGTAGACAAAGATACACAGTTCTGTTTCTTGCTAAACCAAGAAACCAAACAATTCCCTAAGAAGTGATAAGTACCTGAGGTATTTTTCCTATCTAATATCTTTCTAGCAAAGTTAGCATCAGAATAAGCAATCAAGCTAAATGAATCATTCTTAGTATACCATAAGCCATAATGCATGGTTCCAATCAAGTATTTGAAAATCCTTTTCATAGCACTCAAATGAGATTCCCTAGGAGATGATTGAAATCTAGCACACATACATATAGCAAACACGATATCTAGCCTAGAAGTAGTTAGGTAAAGCAAGCTACCTATCATACCTCTATATTTCTTTTGATCCACATGCTTGCCATTTTCATCTAAGGAAAGTTTTATAGTAGTACTCATGGGAGTCTTGCTAGGTTTTGCATCTTCTAGTCCAAACTTCTTGAGCATTTCTTGTGTATACTTGAATTGGTTGATGAAGATTCCATCTTGACATTGCTTGACTTGAAGTCCTAAGAAATAATTCAATTCTCCCATCATGCTCATCTCGAATTCTCTCTACATACACTCAAAGAACTCCTTGCATAAATCTTCATTAATATCACCAAATATGATATCATTCACATATATTTAAACAAGCAAGATATCATGTTTGTAATGCTTAATAAAGAGAGTTGTGTTTACTTTGCCCTTTTTAAAACCATTGTCAATTAAGAAACTGCTTAGCCTATCATACCAAGCTCTTGGGCCTTATTTAAAGCCATATAAAGCTTTGGTAAGTTTGAAAACATGGTTTGGAAATTCAAAATCTTCAAAACTGGGGGCTTGCACTGTCATACCTGTATATAAGACCCTGATAGTTTGGTCCTTATGTATGCGAACGTGCATGTATGCGTATGCGTATGCGTATGAATAATCAGATGTATGTGTATGTGTATTTATGTGCCTATGTGCTTGATGCATGAAATGTGATATTGCTTCCTTGCTTCATGAATATCTTTGTGAATACTGGTGCATGAATATGATGATGGTGAGTGTATTGATTGAGTGATGTGATATTGTATTTGTAGATGCGTGTTATAGTGTTATGAGGATGGGATATGAGGGTGTTGCCGCCTTATTGAGGTATCTCTGTAGTATAAGGGGTGAACACTGAGTTAGCATGCTGTGAGGGAGGTTTTAGAAGTGTTTATGCTTGATTATGAGTTTAGGAAGAGTGGAAGAAGGAGGTTTGAGAATGGTACGGGCGTACGGATCACCGTATGGGCATACCAAAATAGGGGAGTTGAGGGAGTTAGGCTCCTAGAGACCGTATGGATGTACCAAATGGTGGTCCGGCCGTACATGAACTCGCAGGAAATTGGGTTTTTCAGGTGGATTGAGGATGTATGGGCGTACCAAATATGGTACGGGTGTACCGTCCCTCGCAGGAAAATGTGCTTGTCAGGAGTTTTAATTCGGTACGGGTGTACCAGGATCCGTACGGCCCTACATGACTTAAGTTTGACCATTTTAAAGATATTTTATACGTTTTGACTCAGTTTCCTTTTACCCTTCATCCTTCTAAACCCTCTTAAACACTCTTAAACATTTCCTAAACATTAAAGTTTGAGTTTCTAGGCTTTTAGCTTATGCGAGAGTGATAGATTGAAGTGGTGATAGAAGTAGTTCAGCTCCAGATTCGTCCTATGTTTATGTAATATGTGTTGGTTTGGCTTGTTCTTGCCTTGAGACCTCAGGAAGGTCTAGGAATGCCGTTTTAATTGGTATGCTAATGTTTGATGCATGTTATCATTTATCTATGATGAAATGAGGATAGTTCATGAATTAAACATGCATAAGGACTTGTATGGCATGCATGGAGCTAAGGAAGGAAAAAGGAAAGAGAGTGGTGAAAGCAGAGCTTAAAGCTCTGGGCATACTGGGTCAATAATGATGATGGGATTCCTAATGGAATCATTTAGATTATTGCCCTCCCAAAAGAGAGATGACTCTCGAGACCTATAGTAGGAAAATGGATGCATAATACCCTGTGTTTATATGCCCTCCTTTGGGAGATAAGTACCGGTACCTACAGGGACCCAGTATGTGCGAAAGGAATGTGCACAATTACAAGAAAACAAGAGTGAATGAGTGAAATGAGGATGAGGAAGAATGTAAGGCATAACTACACTTGCATTGCATATATTAGAAATGTGTGCTATGATGGTCTGTATGATGATGCTATTGATGAATTGAGATGTTTGATATATGATGCTTATGATAGTTGCAGTGTATCGAGTTATACCTATGTATTTGACTTATGTTTCCTTAGCACCATTGAGTTTTATACTCAGCGTTTATCATTTGATGAACGTAGGTTCTATGCCTTTGGGAGAGCAGTCCAACCAGCAGTAGAGGTCGTCAGCAGAGAAGATCCTTCTCGAAGTGGTATGGGACCCTAGGGGCATACTCTGATTCATTTTTGTTAAAGTAGTTCTGTTGATCCCAGTGATAGTAGTCTACTTTGTATTTTGTGGTGTATTTGTGTAAGAATTATATGAGTTCTATTGTATGACTGATAACATATGTATATAATATAATTAAGTTGCTTACCAATACGAATTGTATGAATGAATGATTGATAATCCAGGGTACGACATGTCTTATATATGTATGCCATGCTGTCGCTTCTGTTCACCACTAATACAGGGACGTGTACCCATACGAACCTAAATAGATTTTAGAGACGACGTATCCCTTGTGGTGTAAGCAACAGTTCTTCCTTTAGGGAGGATCGATACTTATGCTATGGGAGTATGCTACCCTAGGTATGGGCTGGGTGTGACATGTTTAACATAAACTTCTTCATTAATAAAACCATTTAGAAAAACACTTTTTACATCCATTTGAAACAATTTGAAATTCATATGAGATACATATGCCAATAACATTCTAATTGCTTCTAATCTAGCTACGAATGCAAAGGTTTCATTAAAATCTATGCCCTCTTCTTGACAATAACCTTGTGCTACTAACCTAGCCTTATTCCTAATTATGGCACCACTTTCATCAAGCTTATTCCTAAACACCCACCTAGTTCCTATAATAAAAGCATCTCTAGGCTTAGGTATTAAAGTCCATACCTTATTCCTATCAAATTGATTCAATGCATTATGCATAGCTAATACCCAACTATCATCATTCAAGGCTTCATTAATATTCTTAAGTTCAATTTGAGAAATAAAAGCAAGATTGTTATGAATGTCTTTGTAATGAGAACGAGTAGTTACCCCTTTAGATGTTTCATCTATGATTTGCTCCTTGGAGTGTCCCTTAGGAAATTGCCACTCTTTTGGTAAAGCATGCTCAATTTGAGTTGCAACAAGGTGAGGAGGAAGGTCATTAATCTCTTCCTTTTCAATATCCTTTGGAATAACTTCTTGTGGATTCTTATGTCCCTTTTCTTGTTCCAAAAGAATTCCTACATCATCATCAATAATGTTCTTTCTTGGACCAAGGGAGTTAGTCTCATAAAAAACAATATGCATAAATTCCTCTATAACCAAAGAATGTTTATTAAACACCCTATAAGAATAAACCTTCATCAGTTTTTGAATCAAATTTCCCAAGGTTATCCTTGGTGTTTAAAATGTAGAACTCGTAACTGAATACTCTAAAGTATGAAATTCTTGGTTTTCTACCATTCCATAGCTCATAAGGAGTTTTGTTTAAAATCGATCTTAAATGAACTTGATTTGTGACATAACAAGCGGGGTTGATCACTTCAGTCTAAAAGTATGATGGCAATTGATACTCATTAAGCATTGTATGTGTCATGTCATAAAGATTTAAAGTTTTCATTTCAACTACCTCATTTTGTTAAGGAGTTCTAGGAGATGAAAAGTTATGACTAATACCATGCAAATCATAAAATGACTTAAAACTTTCATTTTGAAATTCTTTTCCATGATCACTTATAATAGAGGAAATATAATAACCCTTTTCATTTTGCATTCTTTTAGTCAAAGTTTAAAAAGCATTAAATGCATCATCTTTATGAGCTATAAATGTAACCTAAGCAAACCTAGAGTAATCATCAACCACAACAAGTGCATAATGCATGCCTCCTAAACTAGCAATCTTAGTAGGTCCAAACAAGTCCATATAAAGTAATTGAAGGGGTTTTATAGAAGTTACCTTATTTTTTTTTTACCTTAAATGAGGATTTTACTTGCTTTCCCATTTGGCAAGCTTCACATACATTGTCCTTAGCAAATTTGATCTTTGGAAGTCTTATAACTAGTTCATCCTTAACGAGATCACCAATGCTCTCAAAGCTAGCATGTCCAAACCTTCTATGCCAAAGCAAAGAGTCCTTACTTATAGAAACAAGACACTTAACACTTTTGTTAGAAAATGACTCTAAATCAATTATATAAACATTTTCTATTCTTTCACCTTGAAAGACTAATTTATCATCACATATTCTATAAACAAAACATCCCTTAGAATTAAAGACAACCTTATATCCATTATCACAAAGTTGACTTATACTCAATAAGTTATGCTTTAACCCTTCAACCATTAATACTTTATTTATGGAAAAGTTAGATTCCTTACCAATCTTACCAATTCCAACCATTTTACCTTTGGCATTGTCTCCAAATGTGACATTATTGCCATCCAATTTTTCAAGGTTGGAGAAAAGGCTTGCATTACCGGTCATATGCCTTGAGCATCCACTATCAAGGTACCATTTGTTTGCACTAATCTTAGATCTCAAGCATATTTATCAAGATAATTATAATCACTTTTTCTTAGGTACCCAAATGTATTTGGGTCCTTGGGGGTTAGAAGCATACATATCATCATTTCAATGCATTTTTCTAATGAAACATCTATTGATACTATATCCCTTTTTATTACAATAATAACATATGGCATTCCTAAATCTAGAATGGTTATGCACATACTTCTTCCTAGATGCATGAGAATGGCTATTATTACATGACCATGAACAATGATGCATCTTATTATTATACATTCTATTGGTCTTAGGATGAACATGTTTCTTTTTGAAATCCTTTGGTTTTTGTGTTGATGTAGAGGCTTTAACAAAAACCGCACCCTTAAAAGTGTAAGAAGAGTTTTGGTTAAAACCAATACCTTCTTTATTACTATTAAGTTTTTGATATTTTAAAATTGAATCAATTTTAACTTTACTTTGTTTAAACCTAGATAAATTATCTTTTAGTAAATTCTTTTCTTGCAAAAGTTTGACGTTAACATCCTTTAAAGCTTTGGTCTCTTTTTCAAAACTTTCAATCTTAGCTTTACAAGAATCAAATTCATTTTGCAAAACATTTTTCTCTTTGGAAATGCATGCATACTTGTTATTAAGAAATTGATGCTTCCTAACTAAGTTTTCATACTTTCCTGGGAGTTCTTCTAATGCATCACATTCATCATCATCATCACAATTATCATTGCTATAATAAGATTGAGATGATGTGGTTACCTCATCCTTTTTATCATCCAAGAATGCCATGAAGCATAAGTTTATTGCTCCTTCATCACCAGATACATCCTTATTGGTCTCGCTGTCATCATCCCATGTTGTCTTCAATGCCTTCTTTTTGAATGGTTTGAATGGTTTGTTGAGGCATGAATATTCATTCCTCTTGTATCCTGGCTTGTTGTATTCGTAGCAAATGGTTGGACCTCTTCTAAATGTATCTCTTTGGTTTTGGTCCTTCCTTGCATCAAATGGCTTCTTGCCATTTTTCTCAAACTTCTTCTTCTTCATAAGAAGAGTCTTGACACATTTGGAGAGGAGGGAAACTTCATCATCAATCTCCCTTTCGCTTATGGAAGAAGTATCTTCTTCTTTCGATGCTTTAAGTGCAATCCCTCTCCATTTATTTTCCTCTACCCCTTGCTTGAGGGTAATCTTATGCATGAGAAGCTTTCTAAGTAGCACATCAGCTGATAAAATCGATAAATTATTAGCTTCTTCAATGGAGGTTACTCTAGCCTCCCAATCCTTCTTCGGTAAAACTCGCAAGATCTTGTTATTGATGTCCTCTTTTTGATACATCTTGCTAAGCTTCATTAATCCATTGATGATTACAATGAGATAGTTGTACATTTTGAAATTGATTTATTTGTGTTCATTGTAAACAACTCATATTGATAAGTCAACAATTGAATTTTCTTGTTTCGGACTTGATTAGTTCCTTCTTGATAAGTCTCTAAAGCAGCCCATATTTGCCTTATCGTGATATAATGTGAAACTCATCCATATTTCTCATGACTAATGGCACAATACAGCATATTCATTGCCTTCTTATTTTGTAAATTTGCTTTTAATTCCTCCTTTGTCCAAGTTGCTCTAGCTTTAAAAGATACAATACTATCAATTGTTGTTGTTGAAGGAGAGTACTCATTATCTATCAAGTCAAATAATTCAACTTCATCGCTATCCAAGAAAACTTCCATCTAATGCTTCCAATACAGATAATCTGTGCCATCGAAGGAGGGGGGTCTTGCGTAAGATTGGCTTTTAATGCTTTGGGTTGCCATGTGATCTTTCACTGTAGAATTTTACTTCTAACCACAAATGAGCACCAATGCCATAATACTAAATGAAATCCCTACAGAAATTGGCAACACGTGCTTTATAGTGGTTTGACATTAAACCTTGGCCTACATCCACTTCTCTTAAGTCTTCAACTTAGGGTTCCACTACACAATATCAATCAATACAACAAAAGGATTCCTCAATACGAATCCTAACCCTAATGTTTTTAGGCTCATACTTAAAACTTTATAAAAATAGCAATCTCATAGTAATTAAACTCTCAATACAAGTTAATGCCCCAAGCATTAATCATACACAAACCCATAATTACAATACCTAACACTTAGGTTGTAAGAATGAAATAAAATAAGAGTTTACAACACTAGATTGAGAATACAACAAGTAAACTTACTTGCAAATGAAGTTCATAGCTCAAAGGAAGCTTAGCACAACAAATATAGCCATTAGAATTTGAAATAAAAATGTATGTTCTAAAAATAAATCCGTTAAAAAGGGTTTAAAACTTTTTTGAAAAGTTGCGTATGACCGTACAGGTTCCTGTACGCCCGTACCAATTTAAAAACACACATACAAAAACTATACAAAAGTTACGGTATGGTCGTACCCCATATTGGTACACCTGTACAAAACAGAAACTACTGACAAATAAAATTCCTAAGAGCTATGGTATGACGTACCACCCATTGGTACACCTGTACCAAAGCAAAGTTACTGACAAGTAAGATTCATGAGAGTAGTGGTATGACCATACCACCCATTGGTACGCCCGTACCAAACCAAAGTTCCTGATAAATAAAATTCCTGAGAGCATCAGTACGACCGTATCACATATTGGTACGCCCGTACTACTCTCAACAAAATAAAGTAAACTTGGTATGGTTAGCCGTATGTATATACCACAAAACACATAGAATTGGTACGCTCGTACCAAGCATAGTAAAGTTAATCCGACTTCGTACAGTCAACCATATGGCCGTACCACATAACACATATAAGTGGTACGCCCATACCAAACTTGGTACGCCGGTACCATATATACAAAAATCATTTTAAAATGAAAATAACTTAAATTGACTTAAATAAAATACACACATCAAAATCATGAGTCTAATAAAGTTATTTAATAAGAAATAAAAAGTGAAGTACAAATACAAAATAATGATGAAATAATGTGGTATGGTGGATCAATAGTATTGGCATCTTAGTGATCATCAATAGTAGGATGATCAATAAATGCTATATGCAATACTATATCAAATAAGTCAATTGCAAAGACATCTTGATCTTAAGTAGCAATAAATGGCTTGACAATTGGACTACCGAAAAGAGATTATATCTAATTATGATCTCAATCTTATAAAAGAAATAAATCTATAAATATTAATAAAGTAACGATTAATCTATAATCTTAGTTATATTCAAAAATAATGTTAAAAAATGGAAGATTCCACCTAAAAGAAGACCACCTAACTAAGCTAAAATTGTATTACATGCAATACAACAAATTTTATGTCTAAAAAGATTTAATAAAATTGTATTTTAATTAAAATAGAAATTTTTTTATTAATTTACTTTTAAAAGTTATATTTATAAATGATGAATAATTCCTTAACAGTTTTTAATTTTCAACACTATATGTCAATATATTTTATACTAACAATGTTATTTACATTTTAAGTTTAAGTCTCTTTTAATTACTCATATATTGCTTTTTTGATTATATTGTTCAAAATCCTTTAACAACTAGCTCCATTTCAATCTTATTCTCTTAAGCCAAATTTGTAAACTGGTTTGTTTTGTTTTATCATGCTAAATTCTTTCTAATTAATATATACTAATTCTTAATTCCAAGGTTTTAATATCATTACAACTTGCTAGTTTTACCATATATATATATATATATATATATATATATATATATATATATATATATATATATATATATATATTGCTAATTTATTCAAACCTATTGAAATTAAATTGTTTATAGCATTCAACTTCTTAATATAGATATACTAATCTTAAGTCTATTTCTTAGTTCATCATACATACCTTTATTAATAATCTAGTGCATTATTATGTCACAAAAATACAAAGTCCTAATCTATTTAACTTATAATTTAAGCTTAGTAATTAATTTTATGAAATGTTAAAATTTGAGTTAGACTTCTAATCTAAGTTTTCTTCTCAATCCTAGTTTACAAGTATTAGTCCCAAAAGTAGTGGTTAAGAGGAGGTGAATTGATAAAATTTTAAAACATTAAAAATAATTTTAACAAACTATTTTTGAAATCAATGTACTAAAATAAACTTTAACAAGCTAGTTTGTCAAAATCAAATCAATTCAAAAACAAATCAAAGTTATTGAAATATATTAACTGATTTATGAAAACTCCACTTTAAAAAATAATAAATTGATTAAATCAAAATCCTTTTTATAGAAAACCTTTTTAAAGTATAGCAATTAAAAATAGCAAGCTAATAATAGAAAGAGAAGAGAATAAAATAGTTTACACATAATGTAGGGGTTCGACTTAAATGCTTATATCTACTTTCTCAAAATTAATATTTTGAGGCTCTACTAAAATAACAAGTTTTCAAGGATAATTTGGAACCTTCAGTTTTCAGTAAATTAACTTGCAACCTTTATAAATAAAAGTTTTCAGTAGGCTAACTTATAACCTCTTCGAGTTTTAGCCAGCTAACTTACAACCTCTATAAGTTTTTATCAGGCTAATTTTATAACCTCAATTTTTCATAGGCTCACTTATAACCTCTTCAAGTTTTCACAAATATGGTAACTTGATAACCTTTTACAATAACCAAAATGGTTTAAGTATAGAATCCTCACAACCTTTATAAAATTTTATTGAAAAGATTGACAATAAATAATAAAATAAAGCTCTTTGGAATACTTTAGATGTAGATGAATTAATTCATTTTTGTTTTCTTGTTCTTTGTATTTTCTAACTACAAAAATTCATATATTTATACTTGAAAAACATAACTGTTATTTTCCAAAATACATAAAGTATAAAAATGTAAATTTATCAATGTCAATATGAAAATAACTTCTATTATATGAACTTAGCAAGCTAATTTATGTGCTAGATAGATTTATTACCAAACTTAATTTTTGAAAACTTACCATTCTTAGAATATATGAAAATTATTTTATTAAAAGAGGAAAAAATATATTTTTCAAGATTTTAGACTAGCTTCACAAGGTAAATATCCTGAAATATTCTCAACAAAATTCTAAGGAAAACCTTACTAAAATGATCTTCCAAAATTCCTCCTTGAAATCTTCTAGGAATTATGTTGAATAGCTCCTATAAATATATCTTGTTAGATCATATTTCCATATCAGTCCATAATGCTTCCATCTACATAAACGTTTTTAAAATTATTTGATTTTGAAAAATAAAATATACTAAATTTGCACTAAAACCATTTGGAAACAAAATGAAATTAAAAATCTTCAATAAATAAGATAATCATCTTTTCAAATTTTTGACATGATAACACTTAAATCACTTAGATAATTACCAAAAATAATAAACCAAATCATTTATCCAATTAAGATTTTCAATCAAAAGATATTTACCAAGTAAATAAATTATCCATATTAAAATAATTAATTAAATGTTAACATGATTTAAGTAAGATAATCAAGAACAATAATCACATGGGAAACAAAATATACAAAAGATAAAAAGTATTATATCCAAAATCATAAACATTAATGAAACTAGATTTAGCAAAAGTCACTTAAATTAATTAAATATATAATTAAAATAATCAATTTTAGCATACATCAAAATTAGAAAGTCAACAACAAATTTGCAAGCGACTTAAGTCGTAGTTCTTAGGGTTAGATTTACCATTCATATTTCAATTGTTTTAATAAACAAAAAATTGGAATTTAGTAATTTGGCTACTACAAGCACTCCTTTAACTTGACAACCACAGAATTCTACAATATTATCTAAGTAATATAGGCCAAAAACAAAATATAAGTAACATTGGCCAAAAATGCTAATGTAATTGACAATCCACATTTAACATAGAGCAAGTTTAGTGGCATTTCCATCAAGGAATTGAAGTAAAACCTTATTGGATTAAGCAATTGTTACTCCTTCTACAAGTGAAATGTCTTAGCTTAGTTTGTTCGTTAAAGCTCCAAGCGAGACCATTTTGATATCAAACTAACAAAATCATGAAAGTGAGGTAATGCATATTGATTCACTGTTTGATCTATTCCACTAGGTTCTTCTAAAGATGGAATGAAACAATCGAAGACTTCGATATTAGCCTTTTCCAAAAGAAGCAAATAAATAATTCATGAAGGATTTATGGTTTGGTTATTTGGAAAAGAAGCACATGGGAGGGAGATAATTGGTTGAGAATGAAGGAGATTACGGTGGGAATTATTTAAGTTAAAAGAAACAAAGTCATTTTATTTTATTTTTTGAAAAATATTGAATTTTAGATAAATATATTTCATTGATACTTTAATTATATTTTAAATAATACATATTTAATGTAACAATTAATATTACATTGCTATCTTCAAGTTATTATTTTTAGATAACCATTCAACTATATTATGATTAAAAATACATAAAAGTGTATGAAATTATTTATAAAATAATGTATTTTAATAATAATATTTTATTAACTTGTAATCAGTTATTTATTTTATAAATAAATATAAAAATTTTAACGATTTTCTTATTCTGGAAAGAAATCACACAAATGTCATTATTATTCTATTTCAAGTCTATTGCAATGCAGTGACAAAAAAACTCATCATTACGTTCCATCTTTATTTCGTTCTTTTTGTAATGATTGATTACATGTATTAATTTTACATTTCATATTCTTTTAGATAATAATTTAATTATATTATGTTTAGATAAATTTATGAAATCATATGAAAAATATTACATATTTTTATATATTATTTATTTAATTTTTTAATGAAGTATTAATATTAATATTTTTACTTTTCAAATTAAATAACATTACAATAATTTTTTCCGAAATTAATAAGAACTATTTATGTATACATAATAAATTATAATTCTCATATTTATTACAAAGTTTTAAGTTAATACAATTATATAAAATATTTATGTTATATTAAATTTAACAGTTTGAACTTTTTTAAAAATATATTAAAATTTCTTTTATATTGTATTTTCTAAAAAATATAATATTTCTACAATATTGTAATTGTAGATAGGAAAAATATTAACAAAATTTATTAACTTTTGAAATATAAATAATATTTGTTAAGAGGTGGAACTAAAATGGATATTTTGTTTCCAAATAGTGAACAACTTAACTATAGATAGATTCTGTCATTATATAGTGATAGATTTAAAAATGGAAACAATTTTATCTCTGAAATAGTTATGTATCTATCATAAATTTTGACTATGAGTTCTTAAATCCACCATATTTTGTTGCATATTTAGCAACAAATTCCTAAATTTGTCACCATTTATCAATTCCATTACTATATAATGACGGAATCAATCCATCCTTATTTTATGTAGTTATTTTGACAATTTCTTGTAATGTTTTTAAATACTTATTAAGGGTACCAAGAACTTTGGAATGAAAGTTTTCTTATGTTTAACATTTATGATTTTATGCCAAAGAAATGTTATGGGTCCCTCATACATGAAGAGGGACAGCCACAATCCACCTTTTGGTGGCTGTCTTTATTGAAAATTTGTAATAATAAAAAAAAGAAAGAGGGTAGGGAAAAGTTAGCACCGCGTTCGCTGCTGATAGCCTGGCCAATACGTGTAGGAGTGCCTATAAAAGGCACTCATTCCCTCAGTTTTAACATAACAAAAACAATGAAAAATACATAGATAATTAGAAAGCCAGAGCAAAAGAAATAGCTCTGAAGTTAGGAAATATTTTCCTAAAGGGTTGGGGAGTGAAAAATATTGAGGTTATTATTTTTAGGTCGGGGAACACCTTGTGAGCCACTATTTTTATTTTATCTCTTTATACTTATTGTAATAGTGGAAGAATTATTATGAGTTTTTGTTTGTGGATGTAGCCCAAAATTAAGGGTGAACCACATTCAATTTTTATGTCCATTTTGCTCAATTTTACTTTTCTTTTCAAAAATACATCAATCGTGCTCAACAAGAAAAAGATTTTAAGTTTTATGATTTGATATCATGTTATTCAATTCATATAATAAATTAGTTATTACTTTTTATTTGACAATAACATAAATTATTAGATGTTATGATTATTTATTTAAATATATAATCTTGTATGATTATTTATTTATTTATATACATAATCTTGAAGATATCGATTCTGCCAAATTTTGACGTTCTGATTCCATTTTTGAGGTTGATTTTCTCAAATTTGGTTTAATTTGGCAAATGAAGGTGAATACGAGAAAAATGATCAATTTAAACGGTATGAATTAACATATTTGGAGAAGCAAGATGAAAGATCTCTTGATGGTCGCGAAAATGAACCTGCCTGTATTTTCTATAGGAAAACCGGAGGTGATGTCCAATGAAGAATGGGAGTTCGAGCACGAGCGGGTCTATGGTTATATCCGACAATTTATCGATGATAACATGTACAATCACATTTGTAATGAAACATATGCAAGAATGTTATGGAATAAGCTGGAGCAATTGTATACTTCAAAGACTAGCAACAATAAATTATTTTATCTGATAAAGTTGATGCAAGTAAAATATCAAGAAGGTGCTTCTGTATGCCTATTATCAAAGCTAGAACCATTAGAGCAATCACCTCATCATCAAACTTTATACCCATTATCAACAGTTGATCAATGATCCCTTCCATGCTGTTCAAGTGATCAACTTTGGTATTATTAAGATGGGGAATGAAAATCTGTCAAAAATAATTAGCGAAGGAGACATCTACTTGGAGATAGAGAATGGTACAAGGCTATTATTAAGAGATGTCAGACATATTCCTGATATGCGCATGAATATGATCTCAACTAGAAGGTTAGATGATGAAGGTTTCCAAAATATTTTCAGAAATGGAAAATGGAAGCTCACTAAAGGCTCCATGATGGTGGCTAAAGGTCAGAAGCAATCAAGCCGTACTTGATGCAAACTAAGCTTTCTAATGATGTTGTAAATACAATGAAGAATGATGATACAACTGATTTATGGCATAAAAGACTCGGTCACATTTGAAGAAGAATGTCTTATAAAGGGATGACTCAGCTTGTAAAGATGAATGTCTTATTTAGTTTAAACTAGTTCCATTTGAAGAAATATGTTGGCTGTTTAGCAGGGAAACATAATATAGTTTCTTTCCAAAGTTCCCCTCCATCCAGAATGAAGAATGTCCTAGATCTCATTCACTCAAATTTATGCGGATTATTGCTAAAGTCACTTGGTAATGCTCGGTACTTTGTGACTTTTGTTGTTGATCATTCCAGGAAGACATGGGCTTATACTTTGAAGTCCAAAGATTAAGTGCTAGATGTATTCAAGTAATTTCATGCCTCAGTTGAGAGATAGACTGGGAAGAAGCTGAAGTGCATTCGAATAGATAATGGTGAAGAGTACATTGAATCATTTGATGCTTATTGCAAAGAGCATGGTATTCGACATCAGATGACACCTCTTAAAACATCACAACTAAATGGTTTCGCTGAGAGGATGAACAAAACTTTGATGGAAAGAGTTAGGTGTTTACTTTCACATTCAAAGTTGCCTAAAACATTTTAGGGTGAAGCTTTGCTTGCAGCTGTGTATGCATTAAATCAATCACCTTGTATCCCTCTTCAGTATGACATTCCAGAGAAAGTATGGTCGGGAAAAGATGTCTCTTACGATCATTTGTAGAAGATTTTGTTCATATACCAAAAGATGAATAGACAAAGCTTGATATTAAGACACGACAATGTGTTTTCATTGGTTATGGTCAAAATCAGCTTGGCTATAAATTCTATGATCCAGTCCATAGAAAACTTATAAGGAGCCATGATGCTGTGTTTGTTGATGATCAAACTATTGAAGATATCAATAAGGTAAAGAAGGAAGTTCCAAGCTCTAATGATGACTTAACAGAGCAAATTGGAGATGAAGCACATGATGATGATGCGAAGCCCCCAATTAAGTTGAAACAGAGGATGATGATGGTGTTCATATTCAACCACCAGTACGTGTAGATTCTCTAATCCCTTTATGAAGATCTGATATAAATAGACAACCTTCTACCAGATATCCAACTGATCAGTATGTGATGTTGACTGACAGGGGAGAACCAGAAAGCTTTGATGAAGCTATGAATGATGAACACAAGAAGGAATGGAAAGAAGCCATGCAAGATGAGATGAAATCCTTGCATGAGAATAAAACATTCAAGTTGGTGAAGTTGCTAGAAGGCAAAAGAGCATTGAAGAATAAATGGGTGTTTAGAATCAAGCATGAAGAACATAATGGCCATCCTGAATTAAAATCAAGATTAGTGGTCAAAGGATTCAGCCAAAAGAAGGGCATTGACTTTGATGAGACTTTTTCACCAATGGTGAAAATGACGTTGTTGACCCTGACTTTTCACCCTCGTATAATTTTGGATCTTTATTGATTCGGTTAGGATTTAGTCCCCGGTATAGATCCTTATTATGCGTTTAGGCCTTTGTGTCTCCCTCTATGTGTTCTGGTGCGCAGAACATTTTAGGACTGGTGGGGCCCACCATGGCGCCTGGCGGGACCCGCCGCGTATTATGAGTATTCTGTACGTACAGAACACCCTTCCCTTTTGCCTGCGCAAGGCAAATCGCTTGAAATGCAAAACATTGCATTTTTGGCCCTAGGTACTATTCATCATGAATAGTACATAGGTGGGGCCCACTAAACAGAAGCGGGGCCCGCAGTCCCCAATAACCTATTCTATGTGTTCTGTACTTACAGAATACATTTTCCAGCTGCCTTATACAAGGCAAAACGCTTAACATCGCAAATGTCATCTTCTAGGCCTACTACGCTGTGGGGCCCACCTAGCAGAAACGGGGCCCGCTGCCCCTATTAACCCATTCTGTGTATTCTATATTTACAGAATACGTTTCACACCTGCCTACGCGTGGTAGGACACACAGAATGTAAAATATTGCATTTTGGACCTAGGTTACTATTCACTATGAATAGTATGCGGGCGGGGCCCGCTTCCCCAATTAGCCAATTCTGTGTACTCTGTACTTACAGAGTACATTCCGCTGCTGCCTTACGCAAGGCATATCTCGTGGCATTTCGAATGCCACATTTGTAAGTTCACCTCGCTGTGGGGCCTGCTAAACACTAGTGGGGTCCGCTTCCCACTATCGTCCGCTTCAATGCGTTCTGTACGCATAGAACACCCCCTATCTGCCGCCTCACTTGAGGCGGAATGCTTGGTATGCTATTTGCCACTTCCCGGCCCCTTTTGCACTGTGGGGCCCATAAGGGTACTATTTATCATGAATAGTACCCAGGTGGGCCCACCACCCGAATTCACCAATCTGAATGTTCTTGACGCGTAGAACACATTTCCGCTAGTGCCTACGCGAGGCACGACTCACGGCATCCCGTATGCCACTTTTTAGCCTTAATGGGCCTATTGGGCCCAAATTGGGCCCATTAGCCAAAACTCGATGTTCG
>CANYBF010374483.1:0-10664 GCA_948192965.1 Dalechampia spathulata
TCATATAGACTACAGTTGAAATTTACTTGTCCAGGAATTTTACTGCATTAAATGGATTGTGCAATGGAACTCGAATGATATGCAGAAGATTTAGAAAAAATGTCATACATGCTGAAATAACAGTTGGACAACATGTTAATAGACAAATATTATTATTAAGAATACCACTCAATCTACTAGAAGGTGAAAAAATATTCGTTTCAATTTAAAAGAAAGCAATTTACAGTACCATTGTATTTTGCAATGACTATAAACAATACATAGGGATAAACAATACCAAACGTAGGAGTATACTTGCCAAAAGATGTCTTTCCATATGAACAGTTATATGTTGCATTATAAGAGCGATTTCAAACTCAACAATAAAGATATTAATCAAAAAGGATATTTAAAAAAAAGGAATTCACATATACAAAAAATGTAGTATATAAAAAGGTTTTACTACCAAATAAATAAATATTTATTTATTTTCATTTTTTTGAATGAATTGATGAAAATATTATATAAACAATATTTTAAATAACTATATAATATTTAAATGTCAAATATTAATTTAAAATTATAAAAATATTACTATGATAAAAAATTTGAAAAAATGAAATATAAAATTATTACCAAATAACGGGTCAAAAAAATCGTACTAGCATGTAGCGCACATGAAACTCTAGTATTGATAAAAACATTTCAAAGGATTTATATAACTTCTAAGGAAAGATGCCTTTTACTCTCTTTTCTTCATCTTTTTATTGTTTTATATATGATTGATGATATGTTGACATTGATGTTATGTCTATGAACTTCATTTTTTATTGAATTTTTTTTTTGTTCTTGTTAAAAGTTGTGCTAGCAATTGTTTCTTAATTGAATAATTATGTTAGCAACTCTTTGATATGAATGAGTTGGTGACATAACTCTGTATTGAGAGAAATAATTGTTGATACGACTTTCATATGATAAAATCATGATATAATTCCATTGTTATAAAATGTGTTTATTTGTATTATATTTCTAATATGATGATGTTGAAATGTATGATTGAATGTTATTATTCTTGATTCTCATTTTTTAAGGTGATAATATAATATTTAATTGAATGAATGAATGTTATGTTTTATATGATGTTCATGTAATCGTATTAGCTTTGTCTTGCTAGGCACAACCCTTATATAGGAGAAAATTTGTTAATACAACTTTATGATTGCTTGTTTGATTTTATGATTGTATATTTATGATATAATGATATATGATAGCTATCATTATTCATTATAGTATTATATATATCATGGATAGTTATCTTATCTTATTACTATAGTATGATTTTAAAATAGAATTAATATGTATTAATAATAATTTAAATATATTAAATTTAGTCTAGAATTTCTATTGATGACTTGTATATTAATATTTTTTATTAGCTTCATTGTATTCACAATTTCATTTGTTTAATATAAAATAATAAAAAAATTAATTTATATTAGTAATTATTAATTATTAATAATATAATATAATTAATTATAGTTATTACTACAACAAACTGTTTCATTATATTTTGAATTTATAATGATATGAAAATAGTATTTAATGGAATTTGGTATTATATAATATCTATATTTAATTTAATTTAAATTGATTACATATAATCTATATTTCGTATATATAACGTAAATACATGCATAAAATATAAGTAATTTGGATAGATTCTACGATTAAAATGTTATTGCATAGATAATTTGATATTTAATCATTCACCATATAGAAAAATATATAGTAAATAATGTATTGATTAATCTTTTAGAGAAGAACATATGATCATTATAGATATTTTAATTAAATGCTAAATAATCAATCAACTTATTATATATTACTCAAAGTTTAGTTCTAATCAACAATTGTACATAAAACTTAAGAAAATCAATTAATATTATGTATAATCTTAACCATCGAAACAGGAAAAGTTTATTTTTCCATGTAAATTAATAATAAAAAAAATAGGAAAAAAGAAACACTAACTATGTTGTTATGCTCCAACAAGATTCTCCGATTTTGGTTTAAAAAAAACAAATTAACGAAAACCACTAATTACCCACTAATTTTATTGTGTAATTAACAGAGATAATAACCCTCTAAACTCGGTCAACGACCACTCCCTCGATCATCTGTAAAGGCCAAGCTGTCCAAATTTCCTCTATTGTTCCCACTATTTAACTCCTTTCCCGACATTTATTTTTCTTTCATTCTGTATTCTAGACAGTGTTTCTCTGTATCGCATAGAGAAATACTGTAATACTTATAGAATCCTTTTAGTCCCTTCTTCTAACAAATAATAAAGAAAAATATTCAAAAAATAATAAAAAAAAAGCTGTAAAAATAATAATGGAACGTCAAGTTATTGTTCTTGCACTCGTCTCTCTAGCCATTGTTGGCGCATTTGCGGCAGAAACACCGGCCGCCACCCCATCATCCTCTTCATCACCGAAGGCTCAGGGAAAGGCTCCTAAGAAATCCCCAGTTGCTGCTCCCCCTAAGGCATCAGCTTCTGCACCCTCCATTGGCGCTCATGCACCTAAGGGTTCGGCTTCCGCACCAACAATCTCCGGCCCATCTCCTGCCACGGAAGAGGGTAGCACGCCTGAGGCATCATCATCACCGGATTCTCCAGTTTCTTCACCTCCTTCACCAGTCGGTGATGCTCCCCATGGGGCAAGTGACTCTCCAGCTGAGG
This sequence comes from Dalechampia spathulata, assembly GCA_948192965.1. Taxonomy (NCBI): domain Eukaryota; kingdom Viridiplantae; phylum Streptophyta; class Magnoliopsida; order Malpighiales; family Euphorbiaceae; genus Dalechampia; species Dalechampia spathulata. Next base: position 2,723 of record CANYBF010374483.1, read on the forward strand.
CTCCGGCCAAGCCCAACTCTGTAACCAGACTTAAGGTGTCTGTTGTTGCTGCTGTCGCTGCCGCTGCCGCTGCCGCCTTCTTTTAAATGTGTTGTTGATAATGATAACGGAGATGAGATTGTGTTGCACGCATTTGTTTATAACTGGAGACGGCGAGTTTCTATTTGATTTAAGGACGAAGCCATTAATTATTTAACTTAAAAATCGCCTTTCTGGAAATGTTCATTTTGGTCTACACACATCTATAACATTAAAATTAGATTCATGATAATAAAATATAAAATAAATATTAAAATATTAAAATTTAAAATGAATATTCAAATATTATGATTCATGAATTAAATATCAAAATTAAAAACATAAGATTTAACTTTAACTATAATTTCTAATACAAATTAAAATTTAATTAATTCTTTTATAATTTCAAATAATATATTAATTGATTATAATCTAATATACTACAATATATTTTATATTATTTTATTACTTTCATTACATTTGAATTTATTTTATCAAATATAACCTAAATACATTTATTTGAAATACTTTTAGTTTTTGGTCAATTCTTTTAAAAATATTAGCTTTTTTCATTTTTCTTCTAATTATATATGAAAATTATAATTAATTAGTATTATAAAAATTTATATATATATTTTAATAATTTTTTTCCATTAATACATTTCATTATGTCAGAGATTTTTCATACATATTATGATTATTTAACACGTTATTAATTATAATTTATTTTTATAACATTTATTATTTTTTGAATTAATGTATTCATAATTATATTATTTTAATAATTTTCAGTCCTATTAAAAAATAATATTGAACATTAACTATAAAAGATTCATTTTGGGTTTTATTTTGTAAATAACTTCACATATATTACACTACAAAAAATTAACAATATTATGATAGAAATAGAGATAGATATAATTCCATGGGCAATATGGAGATAAAATTGAGAAATATTATAGAAAAGGCAAATTCATTGAAACTAATTTCTTCTGTTATTTAGACTAAATTCATCACTATTTTGATTTTATCTCTAAATTCATCTTTATTTAAAGATGAAATCAATTCCATTTGTAAATCTAAGATTTTATTTATATTTACAAAATTATAAAAATATTATATTTATTTAAACAATTAAAAATAAATATATTTTTAATATTTTATTTAAAAATTTTAAATATTAGATTTAATAAAATGTAATGTATTTTTTACTGGTTATTAATTTAGAAAAATTATAGTAATATTATTTAATTTTTAAAATTAAAAAATAATAATATTCATTATTTGTTAAAATTGAAATAAATATATTAAAAAATACAGAATTATTTTCATTTAATAAAATTATCTGTTTCGAAAATGGAAATATTGGAAGGCATTTAGCTGTTACTAGAAGGGGAAAAATTAAATATCAGAAGCTAACTTAGAGGAGCTAGCTTAGAGCTTTTACTTCGCATTGACCTATTTCCTATTCCTACCGCATCGTGGGTACCAGTGAAGACCGTTAATGCAGAGAAGAATACTGACTAACAGATAGAATTAGTTGCAGGTAAGTTTTTTTGAAATATATTTATGTAATAATATTTATATTTTAAATTTAAATTAATAAATTTATATTTCTATGATTTTTTCCATAATAAAGAATTGTTATAAATATTTTATTGATTGAGAAAATAAAATATTAATTTAAAACTAATAAATTATTATTAATTTTTATATTTATTTATATTATTTATATTTAGTAAATAGTAATTACTATTTAACTCAATTTTAATTTTATTATATTATAATTTTAATTAAAATTATTTAACTATATTTTATTTTACATTATATTTGTGATATTATATATTTATATTATTGATAATTATATTTTAATAAAAACATTTAAAAATTTTAAAAATTAATATTTATTCATAATATAAAATAAAATATTTATCTTTCTAAGTTAAAAAATTAGTATTTATATTTTAATTTCAATAAAATTTTTAAAATATAAATAAAATTATTATTTTTATTTGAATCATATTTATTTGATAAAAATTAATTTAATATAAAATATAAAATTATTATTAATTAATAAATACAAATAAAATTAGCAGTGTTTACATTGGAATAAAATTTATTTAGGTAAAAATTAGATAATATAATATAATATAAATATGAAATAATTAAAAGCTAATGAATTATATATTTTAGAAATAATAAAATTTAAAGGTCATTTCCCTTATTCTTCCTTTACTCTTTTAATATATTATGATTAGATAAAAATTTAAAATATGATCTATCAATTTACTTTGACTTTTATAATGTAAGTTTTAAAAAATTAAATAACAAGCAATAATATAAAATATTTTATAAATTTAATAAATATCTTACATTTTTGAAAATAGTTATAAATAATATTTTTTTTCATATAATTTTATTATACAAATTAGTTATTATAAATTAAAATTATTAACATTAGATTATTAAAATAAAATACAATTTAATAAATTAAATTATTTAATAAAATTCTATTTTCTTGAAACTAATAATTTAAGTGTTGATAATAAAATTAAACTATTAAATAATAAAAATAATTTATATTTATATTTGATTTTAAAGAAAATTTTTAGATAAAAATTAATTATTATAAATTAAAATTAATTATAATAAATTTGAAAGATATGATATTTTTTATAATGTTAATTGAAAATTTGAGATATGTGTGCTCAATCAATCTATTTTTTTTACTTTCATAGTGTGAGTTTTGAAAAGTTAAAACAGATATTAACAATGTTGAATATTTTATAACTTTAATAAATACCTTATATTTCTTAAAAATAATTATAAATAATATTGTTTATATCATTTTAATATAGATATTAGTTGTATAAATTAAAATTATTATTTTTATATAATTAAAATAAAATTATATTTCTTTATGTGTTATTTGTTTTATATAAAATTAGATAATGAAAATAATTTTTAACAAATATAGTTGTATTTATATTTATTTTAAATAAAAATAAATCATTTTAAATTAAAAATATTACGAGTAAATAATTAAAATAAAATAAAATAAATTTTTATAAATTAAAAATAATAATTGATTTTATTTTGGATGAAATTAGATAAAAATTAGTTTTATAATTTAAAAATATTAGTATTTTATATAAATTAGATAAACATTAATTTTTATAAATTAAAATTCTTATTAATGAATTTTTTAGACTTATTTTAGATAAATAAAAATTAGTATTTATATTTGAATTTAAAGAAAATTCTTTTAAATAAAAATTAATTTTTATATACAATTAGATATAATTTCAAGAAAAATTAAAAGAAAGGTATATTTATATTTTTTATTATCATCATTCCCTCTTTTAATATACTACAATATCTAAAAATATAATATTTATATATGAAATCCCTAGAATTGCTGGCAACACGTGCGATTTATAGTGGTTCGGCTAACTCTTGCCTACGTCCACTTTCTCCTAAGTCTCAACTTAGGGTTCCACTAAAATCTCAATCAATTACAACAAAGGATTCACAAATGAATCCAATCCCTAGTGTTTTCAAGGTTTACACTCTAACCTTTACAATTTCAATCCTTACAAACAACTCAAATACACAATCAATCCTCAATAGATTAATCTCACACCAACCCCACAAGGATTACAATAATACACAAAGAGCAAATGTAGAAACAAACTTGAAACTTACTTGTAACAGGTGAGAATAGCTCAAGAATGAAAGCTCTGCAAGTGTATTTTCGTTAGCAAAAAAAGTATGAAAGTTCTATCTATGAAACTAGCCGTTTCTCAGACTTTAAAACCTAATTTCTAAGACGCGTATGGCCATACGATATTTATACACCCGTACAGATTCAAAACTAGCCGTTAGAAAATGGGAGGGAACTGTGGTACGGCCGTACCATCACTTGGTACACCCGTACCAACCCAAGTTTCCTGACAAAAAAATTTTCCTGCGAGTTCGCGTACGCCCGTACCACACATTGATACGCTCGTACCGAAGCAGGTTTATTGACAAACTAAATTCCTGCGAGTTGACGTACGACCGTACCAACCAATGGTACGCCCGTACCAAAACCAGTGAAACAATACACACTTGGTACGCCCAGCCGTCTGGTCGTACTACTCACTTACAATAGTTGGTACGCCCGTACCAAATACAAAAATACTTAGAAAAATTGCAAATAACTTAAATTGACCCACACGTGATACAACACTCAAAACCTAGGGTCTAACAGTCTCCCTCTTTTTGATGTTGGCAATCAATTTAAGTTTTAATTTGCAAAGTTCATTCAAAAGACATTTTGTTTTAAAACATTTTAAAATATTGAAAATCTCTCCCTTTATTTTGGAATATATGCCATACAATAAAAAATACAATCAAGGCATCAAATAACAACCAAAATACACAGAGATGAGATAAGCAAATAAATACAACTGAATAAACATCATCATATATATACATTGAAGATGATACAATATCCAAAAATAAACATACACTAAACAAACTACACCACAAGAGTCCTAACCATATAATAAACTAAAAATCTCCCCTTTTGACAACATCAAAATAGAGATGATCACTTAAGATCATGAAGAGGAGTGGGACTCGATGGATCAATAATAAAAGGGTCTACTGCTACACTAACAGAGTGAAGAGTCGCTGAAGTAGAGGTAGCAAACTCGGGAAAATCAGCTATGTGCTGAGTAAGCCGCTGATCAATAGAATCAACGCGCTCCTGGAGTCCAGTCATAGTTGTGGTAAGAGCAGCGAAGTGCTGAGCTAGAAGGTCAGCAAGCCCTGGATCAACAGAAGTAGAAGCTGGAGCAGGAGTAGGTTCAGAAGCAGCACCAGCAGTAGTAGTAGGGTCAGTGGCAGCAACAGAGGAAGAGGCACCAGTAGAAGCATGTCTCTGACGCTTGCAGCTAAGTGTCACCTGTCGTGCAGCGTCATCTGAGGGAGGAGCAGGCTGGTCTCGCCACTCGGCGGGAGTATCATCAGGTAGAGTAACCTGAAGCTTCTGAAGAACTGCTACAGCTCACCGGCCGTAGAGAGAAACAGTGTCATTGGGAAGTCCCAATGACTGAAGGTGGCTGAGACGTCTAGAAATGTACTTTGGATGAAGGACGTACTCGTCATCAGCAGTGTGTTCAAAGAGCATCGTATGCTCAATGAACGAAAGATCAAGGTTAGGACCACGAGGTCCTGGAGTAGGAGCGGTAGGAGGAAAAGCCTGGAGATGCTGGCAGATATGATGAATGATAGGTCCAAATAGAATAGCCTTGCCAGGCATCTTCTAGACGCCGATCTCATGGAAGGAGGTCTGAAGAAAACGTCCAGACTGGATAGGTGTACCCGAGACCATGCAGTAGAGAAAGAGGAGGTCTGGGCCAGTAATGGTGTCATTCGACTCAGATCTCCCAAAGATGAGATAGGAGATGAGTCGATGATAATAGAAAAAGGCAGGTAACTTAAGGCACGAGGCCTTCTGTCGAGAAGGCCAAAAGGCAGTGGGGAGTACAATCTGACTCCAGAAGGCATTACGATCATAGATCGCAGATTTGGCATTAGAAATGCCCTCTGTAGGAAAGCCAAAAATGGCATCGAAATCAGAAGCAGACAGAGTATAATGTCTCCTAAAGAGACGGAAGGAGCAAGAAAAAGAAGTAGAAAGAGAAAAAGATTGTAAAAACTCAAGAGATACAGACTCAATAAAATGATTGGACAAGAATGCAAAATCTGTCCAATGTATGTTGGCTAAATAGCCAAGAACGTCGTCCTCCAAACCAAGAAGGCGGAGGGTATAATGACACGCAAAATGAGAGTGAGAGAAGACTTTCTCACTCAGAACGGATGCCCTATCAGCAGAAGCAACAGTAGTGCCACGAGGGCCAGAACTGGGAGGGCAGGTGCGTTTGACCCTCCGTGAGGAAGAGCCATCACGCGGGGCAGGAGCAGACATAGTGAAAATCAGTAAAAAAAGTAGAGAAACAGTGAGAAAACTGAAGTTTTTGAAATTTCGGCAGAAATTCGGCGTAAATTAAAAACTCAAAAATAAAACTTGCATAAAAATCAATATAATTTGATACAAAGATTCAAAATATAATCCTAAGCAATAAACTCTAAAGATCATAGAGCTAAAAAGGCCTAGAATAATCAAAAAGTGAAAATAACTGTAAAAGGCAGTGAATAAAGCAGTAAAATAATTAAAATGGAATTAAAAAGTAGTTAAAGGAATGAAAACAAACTCAAACAAATGAACTGGAGAGGATTAAGCAAACTGCCAGAGGTTGGGATAGGTTTAGAGAGGAAGGGAGAGGAAATTTGAGAGGAAATCTGAGTGAAAATGAGTTGAAAACTGAAAAAATGAGCTTATAAAACTGTTTTCAGCATCGCGTACGGTCGTACGAATAAAAAATGAACTGAAAATCGACATTCGGCATGGGCATACGGACATATCGTACGACCGTACGAGACACAGACGTTTGGAATTCAGATCGCATACGGGCGTACCTCCCAGACGTACGACCGTATAAAGAAACAAGAAGAATTAGGTACGGTTGTACCGAATTGATTACAGGTCATGCCAGAAGGATAGATTCGAAGGTAGGAACCCGTACAGGCGTACCAACAGTACGTACGGCCGTACGGGGACTAAAAACAGAAAATTTTGAAGGATTTTTACGAAAATTCATGAAGATTTCCTAGTCCATCATCACTCCTACTTCAAAAATGACCCATCTATCATCCCTAATTCATGTTTGATAAAGTTCAATCGTTCCTCACTTAGGGGTTTAGTAAAAATATCAGTCAATTGGTGAGTTGTATCAACAAAATCTAATGCAACCTTCCCTTTTTGCACATTATCACGTAGGAAATGATGTCTAATATCTATATGCTTAGTCCTAAAATGCTGAATGGGATTCTTGGAGAGATTAATTGCACTAGTATTATCACATTTAATGGAAGTACAAGAAACACACATATTGTAATCCTTTAATTGTTGTTGAATCCAAAGAACTTGAGCACAACAACAACCTGCGGATATATATTCAGATTCTGCAGTAGATAAGGACACATAATTTTGTTTCTTACTAAACCAATAAACCAAATAATTGCCTAGAAAGTGACAAGTACCCGAGGTATTTTTCCTATCAAGCAAATTACTGGCAAAATCAGCATCGGAATAAGCAACTAAATCAAAACAATCATTTTTAGCATACCATAAGCCATAGTACATGGTTTCAATCAAATATTTGAAAATTCTTTTTACGGCACTTAAATGAGATTCCCTAGGAGATGATTGAAATCTAGCACACATACATACAACAAACATAATATCTGGTCTAGATGCAGTTAGATAAAGTAAGCTGTCAATCATACCTCTATACTTCTTTTGGTCGACTAGCTTCCCACTTTCATCTAATGATAATTTGGTAGTTGTGCTCATTGGAGTCTTGCTTGCCTTAGCATCTTCCAAGCCAAATTTCTTGAGTATCTCTTGAGTGTATTTGAATTGGTTGATGAAGATTCTATCTACGCATTGCTTCACTTGAAGTCCAAGGAAATATTTCAATTCACCCATCATACTCATTTCAAATTCACCCTGCATACACTCAGAAAACTCCTTGCACAACTTCTCATTAGTAGCACTGAAAATTATGTCATCAACATAAATTTGAACAAGAATAATGTCATGCTTGTAATGTTTAATGAAAAGAGTAGTATCCGCTTTTCCTTTATCAAAACCGTGATCAATAAAAAATGTGCTTAACCTATCATACCAAGCTCTAGGGGCTTGTTTAAGGCCATACAAAGCTTTGGTAAGTTTAAAAACATGGTTTGGAAATTCAAAATCCTCAAAACCAGGAGGTTGTGCAACATACACTTCCTCATTTATAAAACCATT
>CANYBF010374536.1:0-18770 GCA_948192965.1 Dalechampia spathulata
CAATACCATTTAAAAGTACGAACCAAGAGTCAAAATCCAGCAATTATTAGGCAATAATTGTATGAATTAATACAAGCCGGATCGTGAAAATTCATTTTAATAAAAATAATTTTAAGCAAAATTATTTTATTTGATCATGGAAAAATTAATTGGGAGGACTATTATCACACAAAAATTACTGGAGATAGCCCTACGACCGATTAATTCCAATCCTATCAAAAACCACATTTATACGATCAAAAATTGCATTTTATCGTAAAAATTAATTTTGGGACCAAAATTAATTATGTAAAAATTTTTTTATGACTTTTCCAGAATACTTGAGCTACTGTGAAACTCAAATACCACTGGATACGTCAAAATATGACGAAAATACGGCTGAAAATATGGTTTTTTTGGAAAAACGCAAACTATGCGTGCCGCACATTAGGCTATGTGCGCCACACATGGACAAGGTGTGGCGCACATAGACCAGCATGTGGCACACATAGTTGATGAATCTGCACAAAAATGAAATATGTCAGTACAGAATCAAACTACAGACAAAAATACGCAAGTTTAATGAAAACAGTACCTCATTTTGACCTCGTTTCAGCCTTCGGTTTGATGAACCAAATAATTAACTAAGCAATTAATTGAAATAATTAATTTTAAGGCTAAAATCAAATAGATCTGGATGATTTATGACAGATTCGGAACCCTAAGTGTACAGAGAAGCTACTGGAGTCACTAGAAAATTCAAAACCGAAGGGGTTCGGGAGCGGTTTGGGTTGAAATAGGGCTTTTTTGTAAAAACTAAGATCTATGTGCGCTGCACATAGATCTATGTGTGCCACACATGAGGGACATGTGGCGCATATAGAGCCATGTGTGGCGCACATAGCTTTGAAAACCGAAGGAAAATAAAAAATTTTGCTCGTGGATTTGCATCCAAATAATGAAAAACAATTTTAAAGTTAAAATTATTTTAGATCCAGCAAGTTTTAAGGCAGATCTAGGGCACCCAAGGCATGGAAAGGCCTTAAATGACCTTAAAATGGCCAGATCGGGAAGAAAACCGGAGAAAACTGGAAGAAAAATGGATTTTTCTTTGAAATCTGGAGGCTATATGCATAGCATATAGCCCTATGTGTGCCACACATGTGCTACATGTGGCGCACATAGATCTATATGCGCAGCATATAGTTTGAAAAATTTTCAAAAAGGAAGGAAAAATGAGAAAAAATTAGAAGAATTACCTCTAGGCAGTGGCTTTCCTTCGTAGATCTTCTTTTCTTTCGTGTTTTGGGAGCCTAACTAGAGTCAATTTGTCTCTAATTTCCTAAGAAAATTTAATTAAGTGTTTAATTAATTTTAGAAATTATTTTGGCAGAGTTTGGCCTTGCCTTTTGGCAATTTTCGGATCCTTTTCAGATGACCCCTAGCTCTATACTTATAGAGCAAATTTTGGGCGTGGCAATTTTGTAATTTTGGCCCAGATTTGAAAAATCCTAAACCTATGTGCGCAGTACATAGCCTATATGCTGCGCAGCACATAGCCTATATGCTACGCACATAGGCCTATATGCGCGCGCATATAGTTCGGAAATCCTTACGTAGGGCCCACTGCGGTCACTTCCTGGATGCGCCCCAAAGCGTATAAGTGTTATTCGATGTAAGGAACAACTTTGTAGAAGAAAGTTTTTCCAAATTCGGTCCCAAAAGGGCTCCCGACCAAAGATCTTTACTATGCAACGTGCGTAGCCTATAGGGCTATGCGCTACGCACGTTGCGTTTTCGACCTATTCGCTCCACCTCATACGGGCGGAACAGGATGTGTGTCATATGTCCAGGAAGATGCAAACGACATTTTGAGAAACTTTTTAGTTATAAGTTTTCTCAAATTCGGCCCCGAACATCGAGTTTTGCTAAATGGGCCCAATTTGGGCCCAATAGGCCCATTAAGGCTAAAAAGTGGCATACGAGATGCCGTGGGTTGTGCCTCGTGTAGGCACTAGCGGGAATGTGTTCTACACGTCAAGAACACTCAAATTGGTGAATTCAGGCGGTGGGCCCATCTAGGTACTATTCATGATTAATAGTACCCTTGTGGGCCCCACAGCACAAAAGGGGCCCGGAAAGTGGCAAATAGCATACTAAGCGTTTTGTCTCAAGTGAGGCAATGAATAAGGTGTGTTTTGTGTGTACAGAATGCCTTAAAACGGATAATAGTGGGAAGCGGGCCCCACTAGTGTTTGGCAGGCCCCACAGCATGGTGGACCTAAAAATGTGGCATTCGAGATGCCACGAGATGTGCCTTGCGTAAGGCAACAACGGAATGTATTCTGTAAGTACAGAATACATAGAATCGGTAAATTGGGGAAGCGGGCCCCGCCTGCATACTATTCATAGTGAATAGTAACCTAGGTTCAAAATGCAATATTTTGCATTCTGTGCATCCTACCGCGCATAGGCAGGTGTGAAATGTATTTTGTAAGTACAGAATACACATAATAGGAAATAGGAGCAGTGGGCCCTACTAATGTCCTAGGTGGGCCCCACAGCGTAGTGGGTCCAGAAAATGGCATTTACGATGCCAAGCGTTGTGCCTTCCGTAAGGCAGCTGGAAAATGTATTCTGTAAGTACAGAATACACAGAATGGGTTAATAGGGGCAGCGGGCCCCGCTTCTGCTAGGTGGGTTCCACAGCGTAGTGGGCCCAGAAGGTGGCATTTACAATGCCAGGCGCTGTGCCTTGCGTAAGGCAACTGGAAAATGTATTCTGTAAGTACAGAATACACAGAATAGGTTATTGGGGCTGCGGGCCCCACTTCTGTTTAGTGGGCCCCATTTATGTACTATTCATAATGAATAGTACCCAGGGCTAGAATGCAATATTTTGCATTTCAAAAGATTTGCCTTATGTAGGCAATAAGGAAGGGTGTTCTGCATGCACAGAATACTCAGAATATGCGGTGGGTCCCGCCAGGCGCCATGGTGGGCCCCACCAGTTCCGATATGTTCTGCACACCAGAACACACAGAGGGAGACACAGAGGTCTATGTGCATAATCGGGATCGATACCGGGGACTAAATCCTAACCGAATCAACAAAGATCCAAAATTATACGATGGTGAAAAGTCAAGGTCAACATTATTCTTAATAACACCTCCGATTAAGCTACGGCCATATAAAATTTTGATCACCTAGGAATGCTTTTTATTATTACACCATTAATAAGAAGAAATTATTTGTCTTGGCATTAAGTAATGACTTTGGCTTTACATGTTATAAATTAGGATTTATTAATGGTACTTGGAATTCACCCTGTCTTGGATCATGAAACTATAAGTGTTGAAAGAAAGTTGATATTTTGTTCTTAAAGTTGATATTTTGTTCTTACTTGGATCTTGAATACATTGCCCAAGGAGATCATTGACTCTTTTATTTATGTAGTTTCCTTTAAAAGTCTATAAGGTGAAATTATTAGGAGTTTTAGAGAGAGCAATGGGCTACTTCTATGTTAAGTCAAACAAGAAATCAATAACCTTACACAAGCAAATATATCTATGACTATTTACTAGATAAAACTTAAGAAACAGGGATGAAAGTGGCTTATCTTAAACCTTTATCAGTATACTAGTGTGAAGTAACTTATAAGATAAGTTAAATCACTTTTAAAGATAGGCTTATTCAATTTTTGATAGGTCTTGATGATACATTTGAATGAACCAAAAACTAGATCTTACTCCTTGATCTTTTACCTAGCGTTGTTAAGCTTACACCATGGTTCTATGGGTTGAAAAATAACGTAAGGTGCAATCTAGAGCAAATACTTCAAATTCTACATTTATCATATAGAGCATGTATCAAAAGTATAGAATATAGCTAAAAGAGAGAACTTCAAAAAGGAAAACAAATATTATGGGCCACAAACAAACTAGGTATAATAAGGATACATGTTTTATGTTGCATGAAATAAGGTGTAAAAGGAGGAAGAGAAATAACCAAATGTACCATAGGTTGATTGGAGTAACTTTATCCAATTGGAAATCATCAAATACATGAAAGACAAAATATTTATCATAAATAATTAAAACTACATCAACTATACTGGATTTATAGGTAACTCTTCAAACTATTTATCTTGCAAAAATAATGAAACTATCAGATCATGAATAATGGATACTGGTGCTACAATACATGTATCATGACATAAATTATTTATTAACCTACCTCATACCTTAACGCAATAGTCCCATATTACCTTATTCGATGAAGAACAAAGGCCTGTATCATATAAAGCACTGCCCAAATCAATTTTAGAATATCCATGAAAATTAAACTATGTATACCAACCTTTAAACATAATTTACAACCAATCAATGCCATACTTAAAACAACATAAGCTTAAGGTTATTTTTTATGATGATCATTATGTTCTTTAAGATCCTATAATTGAAGATATTTTAACTAAAGGAGACATTTAAGGAGGTTCACTTATAATAAAAGTAAATGAATGTCATATGTTTGATCAAGATAAAAAAATATTTTGCTAATCATGTTCCTTTATCATTATCTGTTAATGAAAAGCCCTAATTACCTTTGTCTTCCAATCATCTATGGTATTATACATTATGACATTTATCATGTAACAAAATGAGTCACATTCAATATATTAATTTTAATAATCATATCAAATTTTAATATGAAATATGTCCATTAACAAAACAACCTAGGAAATGTTTTCAGAAATCAAGCATGTAGAAAAAACACACTTTTAAGTTATTGTACTTAGATTTATGAGGATTGTATCAAAAACATTCCATAATATAGACAAAGTATGTTTTTACCATTATGGATGATTTCATAAGAACAACCCCAACATATTTGTTATTTGATAAAACAAAAGTTCTTAGTATTTTTCAAGATTTTGTTAAAATAGTTTTAAAACATTTTCAAAAACAAGTTTTATGCATAAGAATAAACAATTGTACAAAAATTATTTAAATGAATATTTTTTCTACTTTTCTTAAATAAGAGGGAATTATGCACCAACACACATGCACATATACACTATAATATAATGGTAGTAAAATAGATACATAAACATCTTTTACAAGTTATTAGAGCTTTCATGTTTAGCTCTAATATTCCAAAATATTTTTAAGGAGAAAACATTTTAACTATAACTTATTTGGTTAACATTATGCCTAAAAAGGTTTTTAAATTATGAGACATCTTAAAAAACTTTTGCAAATAAAACCATATTACAATTTCTTAAAAGTTTTTAATTGTCTCAGTTATACCATAGAAACAAGTTTTCATAAAACAATATTGCAATCAAGAGCCATTAGATGCATAAATATAGGGTATGTATATAGGCATAAAGCTTACAAACTCTATGATTTACAAAATCAAAAGATCATAATTTCAAGAGATGTTCAATTTTATGAAATAATTTTTCCATATATCAAACAAAAGCTACATAAAAATGTCTTACTTATGCCATTATTAGAAACAAAGTAATAGCCAATTGATAAAAATTTATCTAAATATGAAATATTAATAAATATAATAAATTTAAAACCTTAAGATACCAACCCTTTGATTGATTCTAATTCAAAAGTCATTCTAGAAATTTCAACAACCCAAACATAACCTTCCATATTTGCTAGAGACCACATAAGAAGAAGCATTAGGGTTAGTCAAAAACCATCTTGGTTGTAAGATTTTGTTGCTTTAATTATAGATAATACCTTATTAAATGACTCCTTTATTTAGATATATTTTGGAACCATATATGGATCATTACACATTATTTTTACCTCATTATAACCATGAATATATAAGTTTTTTTGGTAAAAGTATTCATTATACATGAACCATAATCATATTATAAAGTTAAGATAAATAGTATGTGGTGCATAGTAATGAAAAATGAGTTAGTTGTATTGGAAAAAAACAAGATTTGGTTGTTAACTGAATTACCAAAAGGCAATAAGGCTATATTGCCAAAATGGATTTATAGAGTGAAGTGCAATTTTGATCATATCATAGATAAGTATAAGGCATGATTAGTAGCTAAACGGTATAGTAAATTACCAGGAATTGATTATCATGAAAATTTCTCTCTTGTTGCTAAACTTGTTATTGTTAAACTATTTTTAGCTATAACAATAAAATATGATTAACATGTGCATTAGTTAGATATTAAACATGCTTACCTACATGGTGACTTGGATAAAGAAGTTTATATGCTATTGCTAGAAGGAGATAATAAAGTTGCACTAGGATAAATATGCAAATTAATTCAAAGTTTATATGGTTTGAAATAAGTAGGATATCAAATGGATAATAAGCACAATATATTCTTATCATATAAGAATTTTAAACAATTAATATCAAATGATTGCTTGTTCTTGAAAGGAATAAAAGGCTTAGATTTTATGTTAGTACTTGTTTATGTTGATGATTTGCTAATTATGGGAGATAGTGAAGTAAATATCAAAAAGCTCAAAGAAGACTTACATAATTGATTTACTATCAAGGATTTAGGTTTTGCATGATATTTCCTTGGGTTAAAGATTGCCAAATGTAACAGTGGGGTGCGTTTAAGTTAGTAAAATTCTTGAAAGAAATAAAAGGTTTATATTTTATGTTAATACATGTTTATATTGATGATTTACTTATTGCATGAGATAATGATTCAAATATCAAAAAGCTTAAAGAATAATTACATAATCAATGTATTATTAAATATTTAGGTTATGCATGATATTTCCTTGGGTTGGAGATTACCAAATCTAATAGTAAGGTGTTTTTAAGTTTGTAGAAGTATATTATTAATATCTTAGTTGACATAGGCTTGCAAAATAGTAAAATCATTAAGTTTCCTATACAAAAAGGATTGAAGCTTGATAATGAGACTAGAGAGTTATTCCTTGAGCCAAACAGATATTAATGTCTTATTTATCATTTGCTTTATCTGGGACTTTCATAATCATATCTTACCTTAGCTACTTGATATCTTAGTCAGTTTATGTAGACTCTTCAAAAGGATTATTCAATTATGAAGGTTAAATGCATGAAGGAAAGAAAGTAAGTCATTTATAGGGAAAGATTGGGTAGTGTAGTTTTCCATTGGTTGATCAAGGTAGTCAAATCCTTAATATGTTATAAGCAAATGATAATGAAAGATTATCCTAGAAGATAGAAGTTGGGCTCAAGCTTAGTTATTGGATGAGTGCCATACAATTTTTTTTTGAACAAACCAAAATTCTACAAACAATTTTATTTTTTTCCTTTACATGACATTTCAAGTGTCTTCATAGTTTGTTATTTAATAATATTGAGATGTAAATGGATGAGGAATAACAAAGACATTTTATGTTTATTATTTATTTCATTTTAAAATTAATTCTAATATTTTTAATCTTATTTTTTATTGAAGATTATAACAAGATGATATAATTTGCTTAAAGAGATCATACCAATTAAAGAAACTTGAAAAATTAAAGTGAGGTTAATTTGTGTATAAAATATTACAAGTTTCAATAATGTTTTGTTGGCGTATAAATAGTTCTAAATTAACATGCATAATGAATCAACAAATTTTAAATTTATAATTCTTAGATTGTAATCACGCCAATGCAAGAGTACGAATCGCGAGTACAACTTAAGGGTATCATTCTTTGAGACCAAGAGCGGCTAAGTACTAACTATTGATTCATTGATTATCTACAAAATTCAATATTCAAATATAAGATAAATTTTATTAAATTACTAAAATCACTACCCAATTACCATAGTATTCATAATATACAATTAACCATAGGGATGGATGATGATGAACAAAGTATAAACCCTCCATCATTAATTGATTTACTAACTAACTTTAAATCAGTGTTTAGATGTAAAATTCATGTAAAATTCTTTCTTTCAAAAGAGTCTTTACCTACTACAGCTAAGCTAACACCATACTTTCATGACTGCTAAGTTAGCTGTAGTGATTAAGTTCTATTTCTACACCTTATGCTTTCAAATTAATTAACTCCTATGTCCATGCAGTTACAATTTGATGTTTCTAAGTTTGTTCGGTTAAGTTAAACCTTCTTTCAAAGTGATTAACAGAACTAGTTCAACATTTTCATATTAAAAGGGTATGTTCTAACAATCAAACATCATTAGCATGAATCACAACTTAAGAACATGAAGAAGTAAATAGATTTGTAATATAAAGGAAATTAATTCTATTCAAATATCATCTAATCCTTACAAACTATTATCAAACCATAATTAAGATTGGAATAAAGTAAAATAACATGAAGAATAAAGAAAATACAACCATAAAGAGTTCCAAAATAAAATAAAAAGAGATGGAGATAAAGAGAATCTTGAACAATTTTGTTTCTCTTGCTACTCTATCTTCTACTCTTCTCAATTTCTCCTAAACTGCTTTCTTAACGTCTTGATGAAATGCTATGATTATGAAAAGATTTTAAGAGCAAATTAGTAATAAATCATACACAATTAATCTTTGTTTTCTCTCTCTCTCCCAAAACCCTAAAACCCAAACCTAATTCTTTAATAATGCTCTGTGAATGAATGAATGATGGAACCCCCCCCCACTTTCCACATTCTAATCCTCTCATAAAACTCCTAAATTGATCCTTACCCTTCAATCCCATGATCCTACGGTTGAGATTACAATACAAGTAAGTGTCTAAAATGAGTCATACGGGTCGTGTAAATGTTACACTACTCGTGTGAAGCTTGAATTGATTGAAAGGGAGGAAAATTTGAGGAAGCCGCATTCCACATGACTCGTATGGAATTTTACATGAGTTGTGTAAGACTCGTTAAAGGAAATAAGATGATTTTTGAAGGAGCCACAATCCACACGACTTGTGTGGAATTTTACATAAGTCATTTAAGACTCGTTTGACATGAAAATGGAGTTGTTTCAAAAGGAGAAATGTGCCTAACACGAGTCATTTGACTGAAACATGACCTGTGGGACCTAGATCTAGTATATTAATGTATGAAATGAGTGTCAAATACTATAGAATATGCAAATCTAAAGCTAAACATAATTAAATTGAAAACTAAAGTGGAATGACATGTAAGAATTTAATATCAAAACTAAAATATCATATAAAGTATGCAAAATATGAAGAAAATGTATGGAATTATGCTAATAATGCAAAATATGAGTATGAGATATGAAATGGTATGAAATGCATGAAATACTATATGATATGCTAAAGTTTGAAGGGAAAAATATGAAAATAATCTTAAAAGGATATTATTATAAAGGAAAAATATAGGTTAAAATCATGATTATTATGTTTATATAAATATTATTGAAATGATTATTTTCTATTAAATATTTGAATGAAATATAATTATATCTTTAAATTAACATATAATTTATATCCTATATATATGCTTAATTATAATATTATACAGTATGAACAAGTATACTTATTTAATTTTTTAAAAATTAAGTAATTATAAATATATTAATTTAGTTAAATGTTACAATATATAATTTTATTTTATATGAAAATAAATTATGTTTAATGATGAATCAAATAATAATATAGGCGTCATTCTTTATAATATAGAAATTGTTTAAAGAAATAGATAATTAAATTAAACTTTTATATAATAGGATTTTAAATAATATCTATGACAATAAATTAATATAAGTGATGGATTAAATAATTCATACTAATATTTAATGAATATGATAAAAATATAATAGTAATTATATATTAATTAATATGTAATGAAAATTAATATATTAATATACTAATAAATTAAATGGCCAGGGACAAGTAAATTAATACATCAATCTCGAGCTCTTCGCCCGGAGGGAGCGTAGGAAAAGAAAGGACTTGGCGAAACTGCTGGTCTTGTATCCGACCTGAAAACAATATTTATAATTATAATATAACAAGTTGCGGGGACCAGAGAATCAATAGACACACCTTCAGGACGTGCTGCAAGATTCAACAATC
This sequence comes from Dalechampia spathulata, assembly GCA_948192965.1. Taxonomy (NCBI): domain Eukaryota; kingdom Viridiplantae; phylum Streptophyta; class Magnoliopsida; order Malpighiales; family Euphorbiaceae; genus Dalechampia; species Dalechampia spathulata. Next base: position 10,005 of record CANYBF010374536.1, read on the forward strand.
GTCGATGGTCTTGTTTGCCATGTTAATCTGACGGCAGCATCACCTGCCGAAACCCGATTCCCTGGGAAAGTGTGGAAATGCGGGCGTTCCTTATCCATATGCAATTCAGGATCGTACCCTGCCTTTTATGAATTGTTTCCTGACGACATGGAATTAAAACAAAATTGCAACCTTATATGACAATAAATAAATTGATAATGATCTCATTGGATGAATTTGTAACAATAAAATTGGTAATCTTTTAATTATTAAAAGTAAAAAAAATGTAAAATGAATATAACAACCTCTAATTTATCAAATATGTTAAGTTTTTATGTGGATATTAAAACTATATTTTATCATTTTAACATGTTCTTTTTCGTGACTGTATTTAAAATTTGAATATATATAAAGAAGTATTATTTAATGAAAAATACATAATTAGTAAAATAGATTACAATAATTCAAGTTTTGAATTTCTTTTAATTAGAGAATTTAATAGTATATCAATAAATTATTTAATCAAAAATTTTAAATTATTAAATAAAATTAAAAAACTATCCAAAATGCTACGCCATTTCATTAGTTGCATTAACATAGAATAAAGTTGAGATGCCCATTTAAACATTTTTGGAAGTTTTAGTACTAATTCAGAACATCTTTATTTAGTTGTATTTCCACTAGAGAAAAAATTGTCTGTACATTTTTTTAATAATTTAAATTTTTAAATAGAATTTAAATTATACTTTATGCAATTATAATTATATTATATTTTTTATTATATTATTTGAATAATGAAAAAAATCTAATGTAATTTATAATAAATTTAATTGAATTAATATATTTTTAAATACATGTATAAATTTACATATATTCATTATCATTATATTATAATAACTTTTTTAATAATTAATTAATTATGAATATAATTAGTATAATTATACATGAAGTTGAATGTTATGATTTGATAACATCTTAACATCAAAGTTAAGATTTGAGTATTTAGACCCTTCAATCAAGAATTAGACATCAAAATCAAAAATCAAAATTTAGAAATCAAATAATGGATCATCTAAGATTCAACATCAATAATAATTGCTAATAAGTAAATTTAAATTTTATTTTATTTTTATATAGTTTAAAATGATATTGATTGCATTTTATTTTATTTTTAATTGTATTGAGACATTATAATGTAACAATAATTATATTGTATTACATTTTTTTACGTTATTTGATTAATTATATTATATTATAATACATTTTATCAAAAATGACAAGTTTGTTTGTTTTGAGTGATTTGAAATAAGACATTTCAAATAATATATTGATAAAATGTTTTATTTGATTTATAAAATTGATAATTATCATTATCACTTCTTTTCTCATTCCTTAAATGACTTTTTAAGCTATGTTTTCATGCATTATATTTGTAAACTTTAACATATCATATAGTATTTCATTCATTTTTCATCATTTCATGAATCATACTCATAATGTTGCATCATTTCATGAATCATACTCATAATGTTGCATACTTAGCATTATTCCTTTATTTTAGTAATAGTTCTCATTCATATACATATTTGTCACATCCACATTAGACACCCTGGTAGGCTTACGTTAATGCATGAAAACATATTAGATGCAAGGTAGGATCATGATGTGTATGCTGCTATATTTGTTTATGTATGTATGTCTATGTGTATGTATGTATATGGAGATATGTGTATATAGTTGATGGCGTATGGTAGGTGACGTGGTGTATAACACATGCTTAGGGCTGATATGTGTGGTGGAACAGGTATACATGATTTAGGATTGAGGGAACATAGGTTTTGGGATGATTTGGTTGAGTTTAGGTAGTGTGGGAATGAGTTGAGAAGGCTGAGGGGTAATTTTAGACTTTGGTATGGGCGTACGGGAGGCCGTACGGGTGTACTAAACAGGGGACAAGGCATACGGCTGTACTAAAGGGTGGTGCGGCCGGACACCAACTCGCAGGAATTTGGGTTTGTCAGGTGAATTGTGGATGTACGGGCGTACCAAAATTGGTGCGGGCGTACCATCCCTCACAGGAAAAAGTGTGCATCAGAAGTTTTAGTTCGATAAGGGCGTACGGATGGTGGTACGGCCGTACGTGACTTAAGTTTGACGAGTCAAAAGCTAAATATTAAAGGTTTCTTCCTCCTTTTGTCAATTTAAACCCTTTCCAAACCCTCTTAAACCTTCCAAGTCATTTGAAAGCAGAGCCCCTAAGTGCCAATAGAGTGCGGGAGCTAGAAGTTTATAAGATAATTGATTGAGTAGAGATTTCAAGCCTATATTCGAAGTAGCTTGACTTCAGGTTTATGCTAGGTTGATGCTTGTTATTTTGTTAATGGCTTCTTTTTATACCTTAGAACTTAAGTAAGGTCTCAATACAGATGATTCTTACTGATAAGTTGTTATTGATGTATTCATGGTTTTCTTAATGGTTATATATATGTGAAATGATGCTAGTGCCATTAAAAAATGCACGAGAAAGAAGGATGGAAGGAGAAGAGAGAATAAGAAAGAGAGTGATGAGTGCAGAGCTAAGCTCTAGGCATGCTGGGTCAATATGAATTATGGGATTCCTATAAGGAATCAATTAGATTAATGCCCTCCCTTTTGGGAGATGAGTCTCGAGACCTACAGTATGAAATGGGTGCTGAGCACCCCACAGTTATATGTCCTCCTACGGGAGATGAGTACCGGTATCTACAGGGACCCAGTATGTGTGAAAGGAATATGCATAATTAAAGGAAAATCAGAGTGAATGAGAGATGAGGAGGAGAAGGAAAACATGCATACTTACATTCCTAATGTATGATGATTGGATACATGCTCTGATGATACCGTCTGGTTATATTTTGTATTATATTGATATGTGATGAATGAGTTGACCATATTCATTATATACTTGTTTCATGTTCACTAGCACCATTGAGTTTATCTCAGCGTTTGTCATTTGATGAACGTAGGTTCAGAGCCCTCGGGTGAGCGAGTTGAGAAGGAGTAGAGGTCGTCAGCAGAGATAGACGGATCTCGAAGTGGTACTGGACTTTGATGCATACTCCAGCTCTTTTATATTGTAGCTATGTAGTCATAGAGGCAATAGATGTCCTGTGTATTAATGATGTTGTTGTACAGACTAGATGAGGATGTATGACATGTTAAGTTTATTAAGTATAAGTGCGCACAGTTCTTAGCCTTTTTATCTATATTTTGTATGACTGAATGGATTTCCAGCGTATGTTAGTCTGTTAGTGTCATCATACATGGAAACGTGTCCCCATACGACTTGATCGCATTCCTTATATGAGGTATCCCTTGTGGTGCGGGTGTCGGTTTTTGTTTGGGAGGTCGGTATCCATGCTACGAGAGCATATCATCCCAGGTATGGGTTGGGTGTGACATGTTATAGTGGTATCAGAGCTATGGTTTAGCTCGATGAGTGTTATGTCTGTTAGTTAGGACTACTGCCTACGATTAGGACGTTACATGGAGGAGTTTGCTAGTCCTTGCCGCTGCTGACTGGTAGATGTGTTATGTTTATGTATTATAGGTTACACAATATTAGGTAGAATGACCGATAGAGCTATTATAATGGATGAAGAAGGAGGCGGTAATTTCAATCCCCAGGAGAGTACATTAGGTACAGGGGACAGAGCTGAGAGACAGCCGAGGCAAGAGGAAGTAGAGGGGACCCAATGAGAGGGCGCCTTAAGCAGAGAGGGTTGATGCCTCAACAGTTGACCCAATGGCAGTACAGTTTACTCAGTTTCTTCAGTATATGCAAGCACAGGGTCAGACCTTACCTGTTACCCCAGCTCCACCTCCACCTCTGCCAGAACCTAAAGAAGAGTACAAGTTAGATTTCAAGAAGTTGAGATCTTATAGGGCTACGGATTTTATTGGGACCATTGACCCCTATATAGTTGAGACATGGCTAGAAAAGATACAGAGAGTTCTAAGGCAGTTGAAGTGTCCTGAGGTAGCAAAGTTCAAGTACACCATCTCCCTTCTACAGGAAGATGCATACGAATGGTGGAAAACCATTCCACAGAGTATGGCAGATCCTCCGGTGCTCATATGGGATGACTTTCAGAGAGAGTTTTGATAGAAATATGTGCCAACAGCTTATACGGACCAGAAGTTACATGAGTTCCTGAACTTGAGACAAGGGGACATGTCAGTGGCCGAGTATGAGTTGGAGTTCACATGGTTAGCTTATTATGCCACCAACATTTTAACATCCGGAAGAGAGCATTGCAAGAGGTTCGAACAGGGTTGGGATCTCTATATTTGAGCATTGGTTCACGACTTTAATTATGAAGACTTTTCAGCCTTGATGGCTAATGCTTTGAATCAGGAACAGATCATTCAGGAGGGACAGGTGAGGCAAGAATCTTTGAGGAGACCATTCCGGGGATCAAGATCTTCAGTGGGATTTCCAAAGAGGGGGAAATTCAGGGGTTCGTTTCCTGCACGGCCAATAGAGGTCCGACCGGTACCACCTCATCAGATACAGAGCAGGAGACCCACATTCTCTACTGGCAGCACGGGTTCCGGATGGGTTGCATGCCATATTTATGGCAGAATGCACCACGAAGCTTGCCGGCTTGGGACAGATTTGTGCTACCGTTGTGGCAATGCCAGACACTATGCTCGAGAGTGTCCCACATGTGGTGATATGCTGGTTCATACTGTATCAGAAGGCAGCTCCTATCAACAGACTCCGGGTTTGAGATATGGATTGGGAGGTTCTCAGAATCCCAATTAAGGTAGGGGTAGAGTCTGAGGTTGTAATGGAGGGAGTCGGGGAACCAGTCAGGGATCTGTTAACCAGATGGTTGGTGTTCCTGCTTGAGTATATAACTTGGTGCAAGAGGATCAACAATGTGCCTCTGATGTGGTGATCGGTACTATTTTTATCTCTAATCATGAGGCATTAGTTTTATTTGACCCAGGTTCTTTGCATTCCTATGTTAATGCCAGTTTTGCTAAAAGACTAGACATGCAATGGGAGAGATTAGGTTACAGAATAGTGGTATCGAGTCCTTTAGGTAGGGAAGTGGTTGTTGATAGGGTGTTTAAGTAGTGTCCTTTAATTATACATGAGGTGCGCTTTCTATCGGACTTAGTAGAGATGTCATTCCGTGAGTACGACATTATTTTGGGTATGGAGTGGTTGGCATAGTACAGAGCAGTGATGGATTACCGCTAGAAAATAGTGACTCTTCAGCACCCAACACAAGTCACAGTGGTAATACAGGGTAATGTACCGTCGGTAACTGCACCACTGATTTCAACAGTGGTAGCATAGAGGTTGATATTACAGGGCTGTAAGGAACTCTTGGAACATGTGATCAATACTAGACAGAGGGGATTATAGTTGTCAGACATCCCAACAGTGTGTGACTTCCTGGATGTGTTTTCAGAAGAGCTACCTGAGTTACTGCTGGAGAGAGAGGTAGAGTTTGAAATTAAGGTATTACCGGGGACAGAACCGATTTCAATTACCCCTTATCGGATGGCACCGTTAAAGTTAAGGGAGCTTAAGGTACAGTTGCAAGAGTTACTCAAAAAGGGTTTTATTAAGACGAGTGTCTCACCGTGGGGTGCACCGATATTATTTGTTAAAAAGAAAGATGGTACAATGCAGATGTATATTAATTATAGGCAACTTAACAAGGTAACTATCAAGAACAGATATCCCTTACCATGCATTGATGACCTGTTTGATCAACTAAAGGATGCTGCAGTGTTTTTTATGATTGATCTATGATCAGGGTATCATCAGTTAGGGGTGAAAGAAGGCAGCATAACAAAAATCGCTTTTCGGACGTACTACGGGCATTACGAGTTCCTAGTGATGCCATTTGGATTGACGAATGCACCAGCAGCATTTATGGCTTTAATGAACATGGTTTTTACAAATTATTTAGATCGATTTGTAGTATGTTCATTGATGACATATTAATGTATTCGAAGATGCGGAAGGAACATGATGAACACCTTCGTTTAGTATTGCAACGGCTGCGAGAGAGACAACTATATGGGAAGCTCCCTATGTGTACCTTTTGGTTAGAGCAAGTGGCGTTTCTAAGGCATGTTATCCTTGTAGAAGGGATCAGGGTGGATCCAAGTAAGATATAAGCAGTGTTGCATTGGCCGACTCCACGGAATGTCGGCGAGATCCGTAGTTTCCTGGGTTTGGCCGGGTATTATCGATGGTTTGTGAAGGGCTTCTCGATAATTACCTTACCACTAACGACATTACTCCGGAAGGATGTTCCTTTTTACTGGTCAGAAGACTACCAGAGAAGTTTTGATAGACTGAAGGATTGTTTGACTCAGGCTTTGGTTTTGACCCTCCCCACATCTAGAAAGGTATTCATGATATACAGTGACGCCTCACTTAATGGCCTAGGGTGTGTTTTGATGTAAGATTGGAAGGTGATTGCATATGCTTCACGACAACTGAAACCCTACGAGAAGAACTACCCGACGCATGATTTAGAGTTGGCAGCTATAGTGTTTGCATTGAAGATTTGGTGACACTACTTGTATGAGGAAATATGCTATATATATACGGATCACAAGAGCCTGAAATACCTAGGTACGCAGAAGGAGCTAAACTTGAGACAATGATGCTAGCTCGAATTGGTTAAGGATTATGACTGTGTAATCGACTACCATCCGGGTAAGGCTAATTCAGTAGCAGATGCATTGAGTCATAAGGTGATTGTGGGACTGAGACAGTCACCCTTACTGTTAGTGCGTGAGATACGATAGTTGAATACCTTATTGATTAGGCAACTTGATTGCATAGTGGCACAGTTATAGTTACAGATTAAGCCAGTGTTGACAGATCTGATTCAAAGGAGTATAGTAAATGATGAGGAGTATCAAAAGCAGCTACAAAAAGTTCAGAAGGGCAGAACGACATTGCTTATAGTAGACAATGATAGGAATTTAAGACACGGGATGCATTTGTACATTCCGGCAGACGAGGAGCTGAAACGACAGATTTTGGAAGAAGCTCACAGTTCAATATGTTCCTATCACCCCGGGAGTACAAAGATGTACAAGGATCTAAAACAATATTATTGGCGGGTTGGAATGAGAATAGAGATAGCGAGATATGTAGCCAGATGTCTTGTATGCCAACGGATCAAAGGTGAACATCAAGTGCCAGTAGGCTTACTTAATCCACTGCCGGTTCCGGAATGGAAATGGGACCGTGTCACAATGGATTTCGTAATGGGATTGCCAATGATGCAGGCCAAGCATGATGCTGTATGGGTAATAGTAGACAGACTGACAAAGACATCTCACTTCTTACTAGTACGCATGGACTACAGTCTGGAGAGGTTAGCAGGTTTGTATATGGAAGAGATTGTATGGTTACATGGAGTTCCATCCTCCATCATATCAGACAGAGATCCTTGGTTTACATCGCATTTTTGGGGTACCTTCTAATAGGCCTTGGGTACCAGAGTTCAGTTTAGTACTGCTTTTCATCCTCAAACTAATGGACACTCAGAAAGAGTGATACAGATTTTGGAGGATATGCTACAGGCATGCGTGTTGGAATGGGAAGGTAGCTGGGATAGATATATACCTTTGATTGAGTTTGCCTATAACAATAGTTATCATACCAGTATATAGATGGCACCGTATGATGCATTGTACGGTCGACGGTGTTGGACACTATTACATTGGGATGAGGTAGGTGAACAAAGGTTCATTGGCCCTGAGTTAGTGCAATGGACAGAGGAACAGGTACGTTTGATAAAAGGCCGACTGAAAGTCGCTTTCGATAGACACAAATCGTATATGGATATGAAAAGGTGGGATATAGAGTATAACGTCGGAGATAAAGTGTTCCTTAAGGTGTATCTATTGAAGAAACTTATGCGGTTTGGTCATAGGGGTAAGTTAAGTCCTAGGTTCATTGGCCCGTATGAGATCTTAGAGCGGGTTGGGCCATTAGCTTACCGTTTAGCTTTACCACCGGAATTGGATCGGATCCATAACGTCTTTCATGTCTCGATGTTGAGAAGATATAGATCAGATCCTTCTCATGTCATCCTGATTGAATCTATAAAGGTACAGCAGGATTTGTTCTACATGGAAGAGCCAATTCAGATATTGGCTCGGGAGATAAAGCAGTTCCAGAATAAGCGGATACCGTTGGTGAAGGTCTTATGGAATCATCATACGGGACAAGATGCTACATAGGAATGAGAGTCAGTTATGAAGGAATGTTACCCACACCTCTTTCCTAGTAAGCTAAGTTAGAATTTCGAGGTTGAAATTTCTTTTTAGGGGGAGAGAGTTATCACATCCACATTAGGCACCTTGGTAGGCTTGCGTTAATGCATGAAAACTGTTAGTGTATGCTTAGAGCATCATGTGTATTTGTACTATACGTTTTTCATTAATAAAGGCATTATTCATTATATAGTACAATGTTTTGGATGAACTTGTTTTAGTTGGAGTATTAAACTATATATTGAAGTCCATGATATTGGAACAGTGCAGAAGAATCCATAAAGAGTTTATGGAATGAGATTCTTATTGTATGCAAACGTTCAATATCTAAATATCCCTGATCATAGTATTAATAAGAATGGATATTATTAGTATGGGAAGATCAACACATATTACACTTCCTATTTAGGGATGATTCTCATTCATCATGACATGAGATGTCTAAAGTGAATATGTGGATGAGTAGTATAGTACTAGTTCATT